>JAZAYU010001175.1:0-76688 GCA_038501625.1 Corbicula japonica | reverse complement strand
AGTTACATCTACAACTTCTACAATAATTGACTCAATTCTTGTATCAGACCCAGAAAAAATCTCACAGAGTGGTGTCATAGACTATTGTGTAAGTGATCACCTGATGACATTCTGTACTAGAAAGGTAGCACGTAGATATATAGGAAAGCACAATACCGTAACTGTTCGTTCACTTAAACATTATACAAAAGAAATTTTTCAACAATCCCTGTTAGGGTCTGATTGGTCAATAGTTTTATGTAGCGATGATATCAATACTGCATGGAATAAATTTAAATTAATATTTTTATCCACACTTGATACTATTGCTCCTGTTAAATCTGTGCGTATTAAATAAAGAACTGAGGAATGGGATGAGTCAGAAGTTCTTGATTGTATTAAGGATAGAGACAAGGCTTTTTACCAATTTAAGAGAGATAAAAGTGAGGAAAATTTAAACAAATTCAGAATTATGAGAAATAAAGCTCGGTCTGCTATCCATAATGCAAAAAATAATTTCTTTAATTCCTCTGTTGAAAATAACCAAAATGACTCCAAATCCCTCTGGAGGATCCTTAAAAATCTAGATCTACCTAATAAGATTACACAGAGTTCAAGCAACGTAGGTCTGAACATTGACGGGAATATTTGTTTTGATAAGTTGAAGGTTACAGAAAAATTTAACACTTTCTATACTTCAGTTACTGATAAACTAGTAAGTAAATTACCAAATATTGTTAATAATTTTGGAAGTAGCTTTGTTTTTAATTTCTATTCTTCAAAAGGGGTTCAACCATATAGTTTTTTGTTTTCTATTGTATCAGAAAACAAAGTTTTTAAATACCTAGAAGGTCTTTGTACAAATAAGGCTGTAGGGTTGGATGGGATCTCTTCTCGTTTTTCAAAGGACTCGGCTTCAATAATTGCTGATCCTCTTTCACATATTATAAACCTATCTTTAATACAGGGCGTTATTCCCGATGATTTTAAATCAGCAAGAGTTGTTCCCATATATAACAAGAATGATAAGACAGATGTTGGAAACTACCGTCCTGTCTCTATACTAAGTGTTGTCTCTAAAGTTATAGAGAGGGTCATCTATGATCAACTTGAAGAATATCTGGTCAAACGAAATATTTTGTATGATTTCCAGTCAGGATTCAGGCATGGATTTTCCACTGATACTTGCCTAATATATCTCACTGATTATATCCGTTTTCAAATGGACAAAGGCCACCTAGTAGGTATGATTCTTCTTGATCTCCAGAAGGCCTTTGATACGGTTAATCATTCCATTCTTTTAATGAAACTGAAAGCTACAGGTCTCTCTAAACTATCTGTTCAATGGTTTTCATCTTATTTGTCAGATAGATGTCAATTAGTTGAACTTTCAGGTGTAAGGTCTTCCACAGCCAAGGTAACCTGCGGTGTCCCTCAAGGCTCGATTTTAGGTCCTTTGCTTTTTTTAATCTATGTCAATGACATGTCTGCTGCTATAAAGAATAAACTTTTACTTTATGCGGATGACTCTGTCATTCTTGTATCTGCCAAAAACAAGCACGACATTGAAAATACTTTGTGTCATGACTTGAATATCTTTAGCCAGTGGCTTATATGTAATAAACTGTCTTTGCACCTTGGGAAAACATAATCCATTTTATTCGGTTCCCAAAGGAGGTTAAGTTCCCAGTCAAGTCTTAATATTAGCTGCAATTGTCAAACAATTGAATCTAAAAAATCAGTTAAATACCTTGACGCCATTATTGACCAATGCTTGTCCTTTTATTTCCATGGCCAGGAATATTATTAAAAAATCAAATGCAAGGCTAAAATGCTTATATCGCAAGAGTGAATTTCTAACACATCATACAAAAAAACTCTTAGTCTCTTCCCTTATCCAGTGACATTTCGACTATGCTTGTTCTGTTTGGTTTAACAGTTTAACCAAAGAGCTAAAACAGAAGTTACAGGTTTCCCAAAACAAACTTATCAGATTTGTTCTGAATTTACACCCTAGGTCTCATTTAGGCAAAGAGCTTTTTGTCAAAATTAACTGGTTACTAGTTGCTAATAGAGTAAACCAAATAACTGTTTGTCATGTTTTTAAGATTTATTTTAACACTGCTCCCGCATATATGAGTGAACATTTTACCCCTGTCAGTGATATTCATAATTATTCTACTAGGTTCAGGGTAAAACTTAACTCTAACCTTGATAGAAGTATTTTAACAGACAGCAAGAGGTATACTGTTCCAGTTGTCAAAGGTTTTGGCATTAAATCATTTGCCTACAGCGGGTGTACCTTATGGAACAGTTTGCCTCAATGTATCAGGGATTCCAGAACACCATATTCTTTTAAATCTAGGGTCAAGAAACATTTTTTAAAATCTGATTTTTAAAAATGAAGTTATCTTACATGTTTGTGTGTAATTATATCGGTCAGTTCAGGCTGTGTCTTTAGCTGACTGTAATTATATCATGTACTGATAGATAGTTTACTCTTCATAAATACTTCATGGCATTTTCAGTTTAATGTATTTTATGTAAATCATAATTATCTTATTTATTTAACTTATTCTTATATTAGTTTTCTTAAGTCAATGACTGATCCTGTGATAGTTTGTTCTTGTGATAATCTGTTCTTATCAATTTTTTTTTCTTATATATAATATGTTTACACAATCTGTTCACAAAGGTGGTTGTTTCATAACAATTTTTAAAACATTGACTATTTGTGATCCTTTTTTAATCTCCCTATGTCATACAACACTATATCTCAAAGACCACAAAGGAAATAAGAGTAAATTACTACTCTTTTTTGTGTTATCCTTGACATTTAATGTTGAGTGACATGGCTGTATTAATTCATACTTTGTTTTATTGTTTCTGTATGTCTTAATATTTTAAGCCATGTTATTACACATTTTATGTTGAAATAAATCTATCTATCTATAATTCCTAAACAGATATAATTGATACTTAAATTAATCATTACTTATTAGGTGATACTGATAGTTATTATTATAAATGTTGTACGAATAATATCAACTGTTTTAATTTAGCATGTTAGCATGAACACACTTGACACTATTCTTTGAACGAATTCTTTGTCTAATTTGTATTCATTAACCAAAAATTCATATTTAATCATCTTAATATGCAGTACTGAAAATCACGAAATTTACAGTCGCATCGGAAGCGGACCGCAATCCTATCCCGTTAGGAGCGCAAGTGATGCTCAATCGAATTGGAAACGGAATGGAATCGAAACGAATCGCTTTGAGCGTTTGGATCGCTTGGAGAGAAAAGACCAGAGCGTTTTGACCGGATCGGAATCACTTCGAGCGTTTGGATTGCTTGGAGTGAACAGACCGGAGCGTTTTGACCGGATCGGATCGCCTCTGTTAATAGTTTTTCAGTTACATATAAACTGAGCAAAAATGAAGACTTGACACTGTTAAATTTTCTTTTTTTTTCATTTACTGTTCGATCAAATATTTTAAACAGTTTGCATAGCAAATGAAAACGTTGTGACTGCGTGAAATTCGTGAAATTGTACAGTCACGTGCATTCCGTGACCGTGTAGACCTGTAACACGGAAAACGGGAAATGGACGTGCTGACACAAAGTTGAGCTGCCATTTGGTGGACGTTTTCTTAAACTGAATACCTATAGTGGAGTTTGGCCGAAAAAAACAAATTGAAATTTTCATTTTTAAAATTTTGAGCAAATGCCGCGTCTTTCAAATGAAGAACGTCATCAAGCTATAGGGAGGCTCAATGCTGGCCAACCTGTAGCCGCTGTGGCAAGAGCCTATTATTGTTCCAGACACACTATTTCTAGTCTCCGGACGCGAGTCCATCAAACTGGAACAGTTGCCAACCGCCCGAGGCCAGGAGCCTCACGTGTGGCGTCACGTTGGGATGATCAAGCAATACGATTACGTCATCTTCGCAACAGATTTCTGACTGCGACTTCTACAAGCAGAGAATTGTTTGATGGAAGAATAACTGCTCAAACTGTAAGTAACCGCTTGCATGCCGCTGGACTTCGCCTACGGAGACCCTATAGTGGACCAATTTTAACACCGCTTCATCGCCGCAACTGACTGGTGTGGAACACAAGACATTTACGGTTCAACCAAAAACAGTGGAATTAAATTGTCTTCAGCGATGAATCCCGATTCACATTGAGATTTGCCGACGGCAGGGCCCGAGTGTACCGCAGGCGAGGTGAACGTCACGCTCAAGTCTGCGTCCGTGACGTTGACCGATTTGGCGGTGGCAGCGTCATGGTTTGGGGCTGTTTTGTGCACACGGACGTTCTCCTCTTGTTATTGTTTAAGGCAACTTAAGAGCTGTCCAGTACAGGGATCAGATTTAGCAATCTGTTCCTCTTCCGTTTATGAAGAGACATGGCCCTGGATTAACTTTCCAGCACGACAACGCTAGACCCCACACGGCAGTTCTTACGCAGAACTTTCTGAGAAATGCCGATGTTCAAGCCCTAGAATGGCCGTCGTGAGTCCCGAACTCAATCCGATCGAACACATCTGGGACGAGCTAGGTCGACGTGTTCGTCAAGAAGTCAATCCACCGCAGACTTTGCAAGATCTTCAACGTGCCCTTGATGAACAATGGAGACGTCTTCCGCAGGCAGTGGTCACAAACGTTCTGAGATCCACGAGGAGACGTTGTGTGGCTGTAAGAGACGCTAGAGGTGGACACAAGCGTTACTAAATACTTCGATTCCACGGTTCTTTATTCTGTCTACTTTATTTTAGAGGGTAGTCCTACATCATTAACGTTACGTTAATTCACGTTAAAGACAAATTGTGAGATACATTTTAGTTTTCTGCTGATGTCAAGATGGTCTGTGCACAGATTACAACTTCAGTCATTGTCTTAAAAGTAATATTAAAATTTTGGTCACAAAAATACAAAGCGTCAAGTTTTCATTTTTGCTCAGTATATATGTAGTAGCGATCCAAATCGCTTCTTCCGATTCTTTTAACGACTTTAAACGAAGCGATTTTTAATTGAGTTTTCTGCTTTCAAACACTAGTAATAGTAATTAAAAAATAATTAAACGATTATTTGGAAATAAAACTGAAGACTTCTAATAAAAATTGATGTGTTTGCCATTCACACGCACGATATTATTGAAATTAAGGTAGTTCGCGCCCATGGCCGAAAAACGACGTCAAAAAATGAAATTTAAAATAGACACTTGAAACTTGGCATAAAGTCGTAAAAATCATTTTCCCGTTGCCTGGTTACCAAATTTTGGGAATGACGTCGAGCGCTTTCGAATCAGACGCGCCACCTGGCGGTACCTGTCTTCAAACGCAAGCGTTTCACTGTAAAGTGAATAACTTTGCAAACAATAGCGTTGAATCTTTTGCAAAAAGTGTTTCCGAAAGAAAATCTATTTTCCTACGTTTTCGTGTATAAAATTCAAACACAGTTTTATTTCACGGACATTTTAAACGACGTCAACCATTAAAAAGTCGAAATTTTACGCTTAAAGTGCGATCTAGACGTAAGCTATTTTTCCCAATAACGGTGTGGTAGAAGTTTTTCATTCTTTCACAAAATTGTGTTAGACGTATATGAACTCGAATTAGAAAATAAAAATGATAGGTCATCTGTCTAGATGTTCTGTTATTTTTTTTACAAATACGCATTACGTCGCTAAACATGACGTTTTTTTCCGCGACGTTCAGACATACCAACTAAATGTTGTTTGATGTATACACATTGAGTCAGTCGTCCACGGCATATTAACTCCTCAAAATAATTTAAGGTTCACTAAAAATTGATGTTTATTTTAAAAATTACGTAGTGGTTCATTTTTAAATATTACTTTAAAATTTTGTTTCACTGACGAGCAATATAGCGTATAAATATACGATCTTTTTAAATTTTGATCTGAACATATTTTCTCCACACTTTTCTATAAAGCAATCAATTCTGGTGTGCCTATTTGAATGAGTATTTATGAATTTTAAATTTTTTTTTTAGATTTCAAATTTAAGCTCTCACAAAAAAACTATCGCTCAGACCGTATTAAATATAGAACATAACAGAACACAACTTAATTCTTTATTCCGTCTAAATAAGTAGATGGGGACCCGCACAAGCACAGAATCTATTTAAGGCATGCCTGTAGCGAGCGGACATGATACTCTGACTAATCTACTTTCTTATAATGTTCTCAATACCGTAATGTTGAAAAAAGACATGATGAAAAGCCGCAGATGTTCAAATGCTTCTACACGGGAAGTTTCATAAAAATTAAGTTTAATTATACTTCATTAGCAGGCTTGACCACGAGCGATTGAAGAAAAGTCCACCTTTGTGACATAAAAACGCTAGCAGAGTGGTTCATTAAATCGTCCATCCATCAAAAGATATTATTTTTTTATATTTTTTTAGGGGGTGAGGGGGGTATGAAGCGATCATCACAGATACGTAAACTCATGTGGGCATTTAAAAATTCGTTTTCTTTTGTTTATTTTTTACAAATTTATGTAAATAAAAGTTTATGGAATATTAAGATCTTGGTATTTCTTTTGACTGATCAAACGGGTCTTACCATTTGCAAAATAAAGATACATTAGTAACATTCATTTATGCAAAGTTTCACGGTATTTAGCGTTTTTTGAAATTTTGAAATGTTTCTTTTTTATCAATGAACGTGCAAGGAGCATTGTAGCGGATCATTAAGGCCTGTTTATCGATTTGTGTACATATCAGGGCTTATTTTAAAAAAGAAAACTCAACTTAAGATGCTCATATAACTGCTCCGGCGTCAGACAAAAGAATAGCTCGAAATTGCGCTTTTTCTCCCATAAAACGGCGAACCTATTATTTTAATTGTATTGATTGTTGAACGTATTAATTTGCAGTTATGAATTCCACAATGTTAAAGTTAAATGTTTCAATACTTCTTAAACTTTGTAAATATTTTAGTTTAATTAATGCAAATGACATTTATTAGCCTTGTCGATATTAACGGATTTTTATATAACCAGAAAAAAAATAATTAGAATTTTTTATAATAGTCATGATGAATCTTTAAAAAAAAATACTTCATCTTAATAATATGAAAGTAGCGATTTGTGGTTATTTCAGTTGACATGTAGGAACCGCGACAAAACACTGAATGAAAAGGGGCATCTGTTTAGCATCAATATTTATATAAATCGGCAAGCATTTTTAATATAGAATTAAGTTCCTGAATTTCGTTTAGACAAGCAATAACGCAGTGCATCTTAATATCAAGATCACATGACTTGTTCCCTGGGACTCTCTAAGTTTTCGCTCAAGTTGCCCTTTTGTTAGCAGCAGTGCGCGCTTTATTCTCCAAATAGCTGGACCTACTCTTTCCGCCCGCCCTCCCTTGTTATAGTTATTATAATTATAAATACTTTTCTCTTGTGAAGCCAACGATACACTTTACAAAAACAAATTTGTGTATCATCTGATATTATATGATATGATTTTGTGGTTATAATTATCTATCCGCTCATTAATAATTTGTAGGATAATGTAATTCTGCAGAGCTTACACGCACTTTTGAATATAGATGCATGTTTTGTATTCGTCTTTACCGTGGTTTCATTTAATATCGCGCGGACAAAGAGTCGCGCTAAAGTTGCAAAGGATATATCGGGCATCAATTCGCGGAGTTGTATATTGCTTTTCAGATATATATTAAATATTATATTTTTGCTGGGGTTTAAATTCGTGCATTTACCCTTACGCGAAATACGTTTATTTTAACCTGTGTGGAATATAATGAAGCCACATTATATGAGCGCGCTTGTTTTCATTATTTGTTTTTCCTCCTATTCTCCCACACCATTTGTCATTTTTGTTTGTTTAGCGTTTCCAAAATGTCAACTGGAAGAACAACAGGCCGTTTAAGGCCAATGAATTTTATTCGCATTAAACAAAAATCAAATTTAACAAGTTTAGGAGTAATGAAACCTTAAATTCAAAATTAAAAATCTGGAATTCATAACTTTTCATAACGTTTAACAATAATTTTGATTTAACGGCCGTCCGATTAATTTTATTTCAATTGTAAGCGCTTAAATTTAAAAACCATAAATACACTTCAAAAAGGACCATCATAATTGAATGATTTTATAGAAAAGTTCGGGCCAAAATATGTTTAGATCTAATAAGATCGTACATTTAATATGCTATATGACTTGCTTATAAAACATTTTTTAAGAAACATTTAAAAGATTATCACAACGTTATTTTTAAAATAAACATCAGTTTTAATGGAAATGAAATGATTTTGAGGAGTATATATGACTAACTCTATACTTTTACATGAAACAACCGTTAGTTGGAATTTCTGAACGTCGCGGAAAAAAACGTTATTTTTAGCGACGTACTGTGTATTTTTTAAGAAAAAATACAGAAAATCTAGACCGATAACCTATCGTTTTTACTTTTTAATTCCATTTCATACACGTCCAACAAAATTTTGTGAAAGAATGAAAAACTTCTACCGTTTTCGAGAAAAGTTAGCTTATGTTTAGATCGCACTCCAGTCTTTTAGCGTAAAAATTCGACTTTTTAATGTTTGACGTCGTTTAAAATATGCGTGAAATAAAACTGCGTTTTAATTTTATACACGAAAACGTAGGCAAATAGATTTTCTTTCAGAAACACTTTTTGCAAAAGATTCAACGCTATTGTTTGCAAAGTTATTCACGTTACAGTGAAACGCTTGCGTTTGAAGACAGCTACCGCCAGGTGGCGCGTCTGATTCGAAAGCGCTCGACGTCATTCCCAAACTTTGTTAACCAGGCGACAGGAAAATGATTTTTACGACTTTATGCCAAGTTTCAAGTGTCTTTTTTAAATTTCATTTTTTTCGTTTTCGGCCATGGGCGCGAACTAATTTATCTTACGACAAGGAAAACAAAATGAATGTGTACATTCACCCGTGCTACATAATGGCGTGAATGTATTATTTTATTTATTAAGGAGATTCGCGAATTAAATATATTTAATGCTTATAAACACTTTTGAACGTAAACATTCATTAAGTCCAGTATGAAATATAAACCATAAACGCTGTCCGAAACTAAAAGAGAAACTATTTCTTCCCTTTTGATTTAAGCGGGAAAAAAACAAATAATTAAACACGATATTTGCATTTAATAAGTTTATTATCGATGTTTTACAAGCTTTAAAGCCCGTGATAATCTATTTTACTTCTGTGTTACAGCATAAAATTTATTTTGTATAGACTTCAACGGTATATTCTGCATGTTTTGCTACTTCCTAGAGCGTAAATTTTGCTGAAAAGTTTTATTAATTGCTTATTGATGCATGCGGATTTACGCCAAACCAGCTCATTTCCTAAACATCTAAAATGAACACGAATCTCACGTCTATCTGGTTTAATTGACGCTTATATTTTAAAACTGCAATGTAATAAACGCTTAGAACATTAAACTGAAGTAAAATTTAATAAGACGTCCTTTAAGATATAAAAATGATCACACAACTTTCTTAGTAGCCACGGTGTTTAAAGAATAAAATTACACAAAAAACAAAACTGCAAATATGAAAAATATCACAGAAATGTTAATTCAGCGCGATATGCTTTATAAGTAATGACCAATCAAAAACGGGAGCGAAAAGATCGGAATCGGAAGAATCGGTTTGAGCGTCAAGATCGTTTGGAACGCATTGTCTGAAGTGAAAAAATATGAAGTGCAATCGAATTGGAATAGGACCGCAATGGGAATGGAATCTGATCGGTTATAGATGACATTAGAATCGGAAGCGGACCGGATCGGAATTGGAAATAATGTCAATTTCATAATTTTTAGTACGGCACAGTAAAACACAGTGTCAAGTTATAACTGATAGTAATTTCCCCGTAAATTGTCTACGCGTTTAATAAGCATTATTATTAAATATGAGTTATAAAAATAAATTAATTTTTAAATTTGAATATTTAATGAAAATGCCAAAACGAAGTTTAGTGCCTAATTAAATGACGATCACATGCTACCACATTATTCGTTCATATTCGTTGAGCAAATTTGTACAAAACAGACATCACATTAACAAACCTTCTGTCCACATTTTGATAAATGTTATAACGCATAGTTGTTTTACTGCAATGAAGCCATGGTTTGTGCTGTCTAAAGTAAAATGTATACTTTCGACACAAGTAAAGAGTGGAGGGCGGAAGTCAAAGGCTGAATTATGGTTCTGGAGTGCAGAAACCTCAAACTTGCCCAAAACGAACGGCTTCCTAAGGCAGGTCCGCGGACTAACTGACAAAGACGCATAATTATGCTACATTTGTGAACCTATTTGGAATTTTAGAGGCGGCTTGCGCCAAGGCGGTCCACAGTTCTTTTCTCCACCCTCTCACAGTAAGTCTGTCAGTGGTTCTTTATCCTGCTGTTTCTTGGACATATTATATCCTCTCGCTTAGAGCTTTTATACAGACAAAACGTTTTCAAAGTTCTTGAACAAATATATTCATATTACGCTCGATCGTTCGGAAGTTGGTTTTCGGTATAACAAATGGGTCACCCATATCCCAAAATGGTTAATCGTTTTTCCAAATTAATTGTTCACAACTGACTTAAACAGAAATAATCACCTTTTTCGTTAATCAATTGTGGTGTTTATTTGAAATTGGTCGTTTAATAAACACCTTTGTTTTCCTCTCCGCTTGTTGGCAGTATAGGAGACTCTTTGTTCCTGCCATGCATGTTTCACTTTTAATATAAAAAACATACACAAATTTTGAAATATATATTGGTTTAAAGGGAAGATTGGTTTCATGACAACCTAAAATTAGACTGGTGCGTTATGAAAACTTAGTACTTAAAATACATTGGTAAAGTTATGCCTCTGACGATTTAAGTTTGACAAACATATTATTACAATGTATATGATTGGTTCATCAACCAAATATCTTAATTTACCGCGTGCATTGAAGAATGTATATTGAATATTTGTTTCCCGAATAACGCTGTGCGAATTTTACTTTTTAATACTATTTGTATTATAATATAATTTATGTTAAATTTAATTATTAAAGAATTATATATATATTGAACTAAAGAAAAAAAGCTGGGATTTTTAGAAAAAATCTGTAAAATATAGATTGGATTCTTACTTTAAATACTGGCCATTGCAATTATTCGATGAGTTTAAACAGTGTGTATTGCTTTGTATGAAGGTCGGAATGCTCATATTGTAACACCTACTAAACAAAGCATTAACATGAATATGAGTTATTGTTATTACTAATTGTATGTTTAATTAATAACTTCTTATGTATCAAGTGCATTATTATAATCGATTATGTTTAGTCTTATTTGTAAGTATAAACATAAGCAAATACTTGGAACTTGGGAATCAGATTTAAATTTCGCTTGAATCGACAAGTATAAAGTTCATCTGCTGCCTAGTTTTCAAAGCAGTTTTGATTTTCTAGTTCGTGTCAAACAAATTATGACGAGTTGTTAAATACCACTTTGTAAAATAAACATAACGTTGAAAGCCGTCAAGTTTATAAGTGTAACATTTAAAAGCAGGCTCGCATTTTACTTTCACTTTCACTTTGAACCAGGAAGTAAGATTTCCTTGAATTTCTTGAAAACCCTTACATTATTTTGACGAATGGGCACTAAACATTGTAGACCAGCCTATACTTATTTCAGGAATAAGTTGCTTTGGAATATTGTTAATGAGTTTCAGAGTTCTCATGCAAACGGTTTTTCTTTTGTTTTAGTATGTGCTTAGTAATTAGAACATGAATTAGTCTAAATTAAGCTTGCAAACATTTACTACATCCATAGCTAAATACATTTATTTACTAAAATCTATGTGGCAATAAGTATTTCCCCCAAAATTCAATTTTGAAAATTTAGCCACTTTTCGCCATTTGCAATCTTTGCGGAACCTTAAATCAAAATGAAACCTTATGAATTATGATTTATTGAAATCAACAAGTTTGACTGGTATCATTTGTCCTTGAACCCTTTTAGATTCCAATTTGATGTCAGTGACAGTTCTACGTGTATCAGCATGATCAGTCGGATTCGTGCATTTTCATTGTCATCATTAGAGAATATACCATGTAAGTTTTCATTTCAATCGGTTGATTTTCATACAATTTTATCAGTTGACAGTTCAATTAATTGAAGCACTTTGATAGTGAATGACTTGGTATGTACTAGGTGTGTCTGATTAAGCAAAAAACGGATAAGGCTGTTAAAATAATTTCATGTTCAAATATTTCATTCAATATGTTTGGTAAACTTTACATGACGTTAATGTGACTTCATGACGTCTTGACGTTATTGACGTTGGATACGAAGTTTTGAATCAACAGCAGTATTGTTAGCATTGAATAAAGTGATTCTACTTAGTTGGTGTTCGCGTTAGCATTAATAAGGAGTTGGCGTTGGATTAACAAGTGGTAGCAGAGCGAACCATTGATCTTATTGTGTGAAATAGTTGTGTGCTGTTTATTTTTTGTGGTGTGGAATTTTTCTTTGTGTTTGCTGTTGGCTTCATCATGACAACTAGACTGAATCCACCGGTATTTGGAAAAGGGAGGATTATGAGAGATTTAAACAGGAACTGTTGGCTTGGAAAGAGGTAACCGAACTAAGTAGAGAAAAGCAGGGAATTGCGGTTGCGTTATCTTTGCCTGAAGATGATGAATCTCAAATACGAGAGAAAGTTTTTGACCAAATACCTATTCGTGACTTAACGGGCGTTGATGGTTTGTCAGTTCTTCTTGATTTTCTGGATTTGCATCTTGCAAAGGATGACTTAACAGACAGTTTGGATAAATTCGAAGATTTTGAGGATTTCGAGAGATCAGAGGGTCAGTCGATTACTGAATATATTTCTATTTTTGATGCAAAGTACCGGAAGATAGAGAAGAAGAGGATGTCATTGCCTGCTGAAATTTTGGCTTTCATGCTTCTCAGGAAGGCTAATATTACAAAGGAAGATAGAGATCAGCTCCAAGAGATTCATCATGCTAAAATGACATTAAAGTCAAATGACAGTATTCGGTATAGGACACCGAATTCAAATGAATGGATACGGGCAAAGGTACTGGGAAGGGCAGGCAAGGCTACAGGAAGAAACAAGTTTTGGTATAATATAGAGGAAGACAGTAGCAAAGAAAGGAAAAGTGTCAATCTGGAAGAAGTTCAATGGGAACTGGTTAATGAGGTGAATATGGTGGAAAAGCAGGACTGTGAAAATGGTGATGTCACAACCGCTAAGATATGTGAACTTCAGAAACTGCAACACTTCAAAACATATGAGGAAGTACAGGATTGTGGTCAAGCCGTTTTGTCAACACGATGGGTGGTGACCAACAAGGATGGACAAACCAAGGCACGACTCGTAGTAGGGGGATTTGAAGAAGAATATTTGATGCGGTGTGATAGTCCGACGGTGGGAAAAGGAACACTTAGGATTTTTCTTATGTTTGCAGCTGTAAACAACTGGACTGTGAAAACCACTGATATAAAGTCAGCATTTCTGCAGGGCAAAGAAATCACGAGACATGTATATATCAAACCCCCAAAAGAAAGTGAAAGTGCGGCTGGGTTTATATGGAAGCTAAAACATGGACTTTATGGACTTAAAGATGGAGCCAGGCAATTCTACCAGAGTGTGAAAGAAGAGTTAATTAAATTGGGATGTAAGATATCAGAGATGGATCCAGCAATGTTTTGTCTACACACAAAGGACAAGCTGAATGGAATAATTTGCTGTCATGTAGACGATTTTCTCCATGCTGGAGACGAATGCATGGAGGACATTCTCATACGATTACGAATGCGTTTTGTTGCAGGAAAAGTTGAGGAAGGACAATTTGATTATATTGGGTTTAGGACTTCTCAGACCAGCGGAGCAGTTAACTTAGACCAGACCAGATATATTCAAAACATAGAGAACATACAGATAGATCCAAAGAGAGTTCAAAATAAACATGAAGTGTTGACATCCAAGGAACAGACAATTTACAGAAAAATAGTAGGAAAGATTAACTGGGCAGTGCAATGCACAAGACCGGACTTGTCGTTTGAATTGATTGATTTGAGCACTAAGTTAAAGGCAGCTACGAGATCTTATTCGTTTCACACGATTGAGCGGATCCGTGAGTGACTGGAAGATTGTTGTGTTTACAGATGCGTCTTTATGCAATCTTAGCAATGGCACCGGCAGCACTGCTGCCTATATAGTATGGTTGGTGGACAATTCCGGGAGTTGCTGTCCGATATCCTGGCATACCAGTAAAATTAAAAGGGTTGTACACTCCACGATTGCTGCTGAGGCACTCAGTCTACAAGAAAGTTTGGAATGTGGGTATTATTATAGGCGAATGCTTGAAAACATTCTCGGAATGCCTAATAACACTATATCGATCATAGCCTATGTAGACAACAGAAGCATAATAGAAGCCTTGCAGAAGGCGTGGGCAGTAATAAGCATTCCCATTACTGCCCATGAACAGGCTCAATCAAACCGAGCCTGCAGTATTTTCATATTTGTCGTGTTCGGTGGCTTTCAAAGTTCCCTTTTCATCTATTTCAATATCACAGTAGCGTTGTTTGTGCCGTGTGGCGGCTGTAAAAAGTCTCCCCGTACATTCAATCAGTGCTGTTTTCAGTTACGTCCTTTGAAGGTCATTGAGCACGATACCTATGTACTATGTTTATAGTACTTCTAAAATTCCTTTTGTTTTAATATTTCGGCCAGTTTATAGATAGGTGGTTTCAATATCCCAGCCAATATAGATTTGGATATTGTCCAATCACCCCCAAGGATATACTTCCTGCTTTTTAAATTTTGCCTTTGGCGTAGTCTGTGATATGCAGGATTTGTATTCTAAGATCCCCTGTCAAAATTCTATTCTGTTTAGTTCCGCCCATTGTTTTCTCGTTTAGGGCAAACCCATTCTTTTATCTGGGGACCATACGCCGCTGAACATGGAATGGTATTAATCTGAAAATACCTCATTGAAGGTTCCATGTTCACCGCCATATGCATACCATCGTTTGGGATGGATCGAAATTGTACTATTTAATGTAATTACTGAGTTGCGCTCAACCCGGGGCTAGGCGGCGTGGGCAGTAATAAGCATTCCCATTACTGCCCATGAACAGGCTCAATCAAACCGAGCCTGCAGTATTTTCATATTTGTCGTGTTCGGTGGCTTTCAAAGTTCCCTTTTCATCTATTGCATTCTACCAAGCTAGTGGATGATAAACGTCTTCGAGTCGATATAGCTGCGATCAACGAATCGTTATCAAGAAACGAAGTTAAGGAGATCAGATGGTGCCCCGGGAAATATCATTTGGCTGACTGTATGACCAACCGTGGTGCATCCGGATATGACCTGTTGAGTGTGATACAAGAAGGGACAATTTCAAAAGACTTTATATAGACTTCTACTTTTTTTGTATATTTAACTCTTCTCATATTATTTCTTAGAACTTCAAAGATAACAAACAGAAAAGAAGAAAAGAAAGTATAATTAATGTTAAAATAATTTCATGTTCAATTATTTCATTCAATATGTTTGGTAAACTTTACATGACGTTATTGTGACGTCATGACGTCTTGACGTTATTGACGTTGGATACGAAGTTTTGAATCAACAGCAGTATTGTTAGCATTGAATAAAGTGATTCTACTTAGTTGGTGTTCGCGTTAGCATTAATAAGGCGTTGGCGTTGGATTAACAAAGGCAACTTCGAAACTTTGAGGGGAAAACAACGTGCATCAAGTCACGTATGCCAAGCATTCGTCAGTGTTTTCAAGGGATAAGATTGAATTTATTTAATATATATTACGCTGTACCCAAATCAACAATTATATGGCTTAGATATGCTTTAAATGTATTTTTACCTTATTGGTAACGTTAGAGAACTTTGACAACTTGTCTTAAATTGAAACCATTAGGTATTGGTCAACTTGTTTTAACAATAAATATCTTTTGATCTTTTAAATATTGATAACGTTTTAGATAGAAGTTATATCAAATAATCGACAGGCGTTCTATGAGTCTTAAGATGTTTTCACATCGCGTACTTCCGCATAATTAAACAAGAGTATATCTAACAATTTATTAAGGAGTTATCAAAGAGCTGGAGTGAGATTTGTGTCTTAAATCAAGTTTTCATTAAGTTCATAGTTTTCTGACTTGTAAACTTATTGTGGCTTTACATATTATTTAAAGAGCATATACTTGTTCAATGTCATGCAAAAACACAAAATAAAAGTGAAATCTAGACATTTCTTATCTTGAAATCTTGATTGTCAATAATTTCATGATTGTACTGTCAATGTTTTAGAATACTATTTAGCAGAAATGTATAAAAACAACATTCTCAAAAAAACACTACATACTATGGCATGTTCGTTCACAAATTTCAAACATTCAATTTATGGTGAACAATTTGAAAATAAATTTCAATGCGTTAAGTATCTGCCTATAGGGAATCGCCACAAAACACATCATCCGCACGCAGCGAAAAAGAAGAGCGAGATGAGAGTATGTCAAATTCAAATAAGACACCACAAACAATTAACGAAAATGTGAACCCTTGGGATTACTGCTTTGGAACAGTCGGAGGCAAACTAATTTGCTACCGGAGGTTGAAACCAGGTTCTAGGGTGCACCAACATCACACTTGCCCCAACAGGTTCTCATATCAACACTCAATTACAAGATGTCTTGATGAAACCAACCCACCCATCAGCTTAGCAATGTTGCATGTAAAAGCATATAAAACTTTTAATTAAGAAGCTAAAAGCATTGCAATGCCAAATGGGCGGGTACTTAATGATCTTACCGAGACAAGAGCTCCTTGAGTCAAACTAGCAAGAACACGGTGACAAGGATAGAAGAAACAAATATAGCTTCTATGTTCTTTTAAAAAACGATTTTCCCCACAAACCTTTATAAACTCTTAAACCCCTGCCACCGTCGTGCAACAAAAGAGGAAGGCATTATGATCAACTATAGATGGGTTAATCACCAGGCCTGCAACGCGCTGTAGAAAACAATTTTGGTAACCTTTCTTTTTACATTTAAAGATGGTTTTATAAATAAAATAGTTATTTTCTAACAGCATTTAACGAAAAGGAGAACCCTTTGGGTTACCTCTTTGGAACCTTGAGTGGTAGAACAAAGTCACGATTGTCATTCTTGCAGTAAAAAACCAACTGGTTTCACCTCAAATCTTCCAAATCTTCAACTAATAATTTCCAAAATGATTTCCATAAGGTTTATACCGATATTGTCCAAAAGAGGCTAATGCGGAAACAAAATTGGTTTTTTCTCTTTGATTTACTGGCGATCGAGCAAAAGAAACTTATTCAAATGTGCAATATCTGTAGAATGATACGAAAGGGAGAGACAAATATGTTTTAAGAACAGAAATCATCAGCAGGATATCGATTGTACCATTCTAAAGAAAGATGTGCTTACATGTCGCCTAGGCAAATAATTAGTTGCATTCAATTTAAATACATATTAATATTGTTATTGAAAACAAAATAAGTTTCAAGTACGGGTAGTTTTATTTAAATTATAAAATGTGAATTGTATGTTCCTACAGATTTGAATTTGGGGTGTACGCTTTAAACTTATGATAATTGCATAAACACATACATAAAACATATGTAGTATGCGTAAGTAAAATAATTGCAGTTTGGTATTATTTGAAACAGATGAAGAGGGAACGTTGAAAGCCATCGAACAAGACAAATATGAAAATATTGAAGGCTCGGTTTGATTGAGCCTTTTCATGGACAGTAATGGAAATGGAAATGCTATTACGCCGCCTAGCCCCGGGTTGAGTGCAACTCAATATTTACAACAATAAACAAAACAATTATGACCATCCCAAACGATGGTATGCATATGGCGGTGGACATGGAAACTTCATTGCGGGATTTTTTCAATAAATACCATTCCATGTTCAGCGGTGTATGGTCCCCAAATAAAAGAATGGGTTTGCCCCAAACTAGGAAACAATGGGCGGAGCTAAACATAATAGAATTTGGACTGGGAACCTTAGAATATAAATCTTGCATATCACAGACAACGCCAAAGGCAAAATTTAAAAAGAGGAAGTATATCCTTCGGGGGGGGGGGGGGCGGGGTGAACAATATCCGAATCAATATTGGTTGGGAAATTGAAACCACCCATCTCAAAACTGGCCAGAATATTGAAACAAAGGGTAATTGTAGAAGTACTTTTAACAAAGTACATAGTTATATAATTATATTTTATTATATTAATAATATTAATATTATTAATTACATAATTATATTCTATTATATGAAGCTTATTGTGTTTCTCCTTATCTTTATTAGTTCGTAGACACGCTGTTAATGCAGTGTTTCGTTAGCTGTTCTAAAATAAGAAACACTCATAAAATCAATACATTTTTATATAAACATTTCAAACGATCAGGCCACACTTTAAAACATGTTAATATTCAACCTGTAGAAAAAGTTATATTTGATAGCAGTGCTTCTAGAGCATTTAAAATTAGAGCAAGACTTATATCGGAGCAAAAATGGATACAAAAACTCCAAACACCCTATCCACTTGGATTAAATGATAATATTTATCAAGAAGGCAACATTTCAAATAATCCCGATTTTGACATTTTTGATTTGCTAGAATTACGAAAACGAAAATCGAGGTCACACGGGATAAGGACTAATGGTAACATCAAAAGAAAATCACGTGTTCATTGTTCTATTCATGACCTTCAAAATATTTTGAAACATTCTGGTAGACATGCTATGCTGTCGCGTTTAGCTTCTCTTTCTATTTCACGTTTACAAAAAGTGGATAAGGAAGCCGATGATATTGTTATTAGAACTCATCCACTTTATGAAGTTGCAAGCCTTACTCAGTGTTACACTCGGCATGTTCTAAGACCACACATTGACTTGGAATCTGATCACCAAAGACATTTCCTTAAAATGTCATTTTTAAATAAAGACATAGATTTTATTGACCTTCCAAGTATATTTAAAGATAAAACTGTTGAATCGGCTATACCTAATTATTTCAAGAATACTGAAACACCCATCGTTTGTTATAAATATAACAAGCCTATTAGAAACACAATTTTCAATTACAACAAAATTACCTCGGATTTACAGATTGTTGAAAACACACCATTATCTTGAGACTGTTCTAATTCAAAATTTTGCTACCAACTTGCCGGTCATATCGTTACAGGGGATCTAAATGTTATCAAGGACTTTAGAATCCGCAATTTAATTTCAAAAGGTCCAAAATACAGAATTCCATCGGACATCGACATTAATACCTGTCGTGCGGAGTCTTTAAACTCTTTTCGCTATAAATGGTGAAAACGAGAACATGCTGAGCCTAATGCTCTTTCAAACTGGAAAAAAACAAATATTCAAAATAATTGACACTCGAATATCCTTCTATAAAAGAAACATAGCTTTACTACCACCTCGACCTCGTTTTAACTTTCGTCATTTGAAAAAGGGTATTCCAGATTTTCACAACAAATTTGTTTTAATACCTGCTGATAAGGCTTCAAATAATGTTATTATAGTGTGACGCATACACTATATAAATGTTCAAACTGAAGAGCTTAATAGCACTAATGCTTATACACTGACTTCTTCATCTGAGAGTGATATTGTTACTGCACACACTCTACAAATTACAAAATTTAGAATCAGTGTTGAGCCTAAACAAGACAAAGTACCTACTATGTATTGGTTGCCTAAAATGCACAAAACACCGTACAAAGCAAGATTTATCGCTTACTCTAGTTCTTGTACAACAACAAAGTTATCCGTGCCCTTAACATCTTGTCTTACAGCTATAAAAGAACATGTAATTAGGTATTGCGAAAAAGTTTTTGAAACTACTGGCAAAAATTTATTTTGGTCTATACAAAATTCAAATGACGTTTTGAAGAAACTTCAATCAAATAATTTTCAGGCGTTCTGTTTGTCTACATATAATTTTTCTACCTTGTATACTTCTCTCCTTCATAATTTAATAAGAGACACACCGGTCTCATTGAAAAAACTTTTGCTAGAGAAAATAAAGCATTTATTGCTTATAATGAACATAGGGCATTCTTTACTGATGGTTCTTATGACAATTATACTTCATGGACCTGTCAAGACCTTATCCAGGCGCTCACATTTTTATTGGATAATATTTATTTGAGATTTGGTACCTCTATTTATAAACAAGTAATAGGCATTCCAATGGTTACTAATTGTGCACCCCTTGTTGCTGATCTAGTTTTATACTGTTATGAAAGAGGTTTTATGTTATCTCTTTCTACTGAACATCAAGATGATATTATTACAGCTTTTAACAACACCTCGAGGTACATTGATGATTTATTTAATATAGATAATAACCATTTTCCATCACTGGTTAATAAGATTTATCCTAAAGAACTACAGCTTAATAAAGCGATCACTTCAGAAAAGCAAGCAAACTTCCTTGATTTAAATCTATCCATCGAAAATGGTTACGTCACTACTAAAATGTATGATAAAAGAGATGATTTTAGTTTTAATATAGTAAATTTTCCGTTTCTCGACGGCGATGTTCCTCGTGCAACTTCTTACGGGGTTTATATTTCACAGCTTGTTCGCTTTTCAAGAGCTTGCAACGATGTGAATGATTTCAATGAACGTAATCTTTGCATTACAGAAAAACTTTTAAAACAAGGTTATCGGTATCACAAATTAAGGAAAACCTTTTGCAAGTTTTATCGCAGATATCCAGATCTAATTCATAAATACAACTGCAGTTTAAAATCATTATTGCAACAAGGAATTTCACAGCCAGTTTTTATGGAGATTTAATTTATAAACTTAAGAAGATAAAAGGCGATGTTAATTTTTCCCGGTTATTCGTAAAAACCATCTGTAAATTTAAAAAGAACGGTTACCAACATCATATTTTACAGCGCTCTGCAGGCCTGGTGATTAACCTTTCTACAGTTGATCATTATGCTTACCTCTTTGGTTGCACGACGGTGGCAGGGGTTTAAGAGTTTATGAAGGTTTATGGGGAAATCTTTTCTTAAAAGAATCTAGAAGCTCGATTTCGTTCTTTTATATGTTTGTATGCTTTTGCATGCAACATTGTTGGCTGATGGGTGGGTTGGAGTTATTTCACCAAGACAATTTGTACTTGTTTTGTGATACGAGAACCTGTTGGGGCAAGTGTGAGGTTGGCGCACCCTAGAACATGGTTTATACCCCCAAGGGCTATTTGTTTTGCCACTGACCGTTCCAAGGCGGTAACCCCTCTGGTTCTCACTTTCGTTATTTGTTTGTGGCGTCCATTTTGAATCTGATAATTGTAATACCATGCTCTCTTTTCCTCTCTACTTTTTGGCTGTGTGGGGAGGCTGTGTATGCTGGATGTGGCCATTCCTGATATGCATATTTCATTTTTTTATATAATGTTACCGATAATGCCACCGCCACATCCCCACAAATCGACAACTCATTCCACACACAAACTCCTTTTGTGAAAACTGTGACTGTCCTACATTTAACATTTTGCTGACATATTTGCAATGACAAAACGACATTCACACTGCACAAACAGGGTTTGGGGATTGATACAGACCAATACAGGGAACCCAACTGTCTTTTGTACATGTACAGCCACGGCGAGCATTATTTACTGCCTGACCGATACACCACAGCCATTCAGCACAAAACTGAATCTATATTTATAGTTAAAACTCCTTAAAATTAGCACAGACTTAATATACTTCTAAACTGCGCCAACTGTAGATTGTTTTAAGTATGCACTTCTTTCCTTTAATTGTATTTAACAGAGCAATGTCGACCGTAGACAACATGTTAACAAGGTATAACACTGCTGATAATGATATGGCATTCTAAATGCACAATAATTATAGAAACTTATGTTATCAACTCAACATAAATACTAGTATTATGTTCGAGTGGGAACGTAGATTTTCTTTTGAGATCATGGTTATTGATGAAAAACATATGTTCTTTTTTAATATTAGTACAAACGTCAAAATAGTTCTAAATAGGCATTAAACTTGTATGATTTCAGTCATAACAAATATATTTCAGATTATCTAAGGCACATGTAAACAATTTCTTACTAAATGATAATTGAGAGAAAATAAGCGATACGTTCAAAGGACTAATAGTGTAAAAATACTGATCGATGATTCCGTGTTCCTCTTAATAGCAGCCAAAGTTAGGACTTTTTAATAAAAAGAAATAAAAGTCGACGGGTTTCCGTCGGGAAAAAACAGGGTCGGGTTTTGAAAAGCGATTTTTTGATACGTTTAAATACGTTTCGGGTGTCCTCCCTTAAAACAGGGTCGGGTTTTGGGAGGTCAAAATTTTGTCACGTTTAAATACGTTATGGTCGTGGAAAGGATATTAAAACAGATCCTGGCTTTATGAGATCATATGGTTTGATGATTTAAATATTGGCTCTTTTCATCCCTCAGGGATTGCTGTTTACGTTCACTTTTCACAACCCTCCCCAACCACCCAAATTCTCTCATAATACCATGCTCTCTTTTCCTCTCTACTTTTTGGCTGTGTGGGGAGGCTGTGTATGCTGGATGTGGCCATTCCTGATATGCATATTTCATTTTTTTTATCCAAGCCAAGGATATGTCAGTTCTATGATGTTTGAAATATGTTTTTACACAGAGAATCTATGTTTAAAACTTTCTCTCGTTTGCTTTTGTGCTTACTGTTGGTTCAATTACCGTCTTTGACAATAACATTACTATGTTTATATGGAGCGGGGCCCCTAACAATACCAAGCAATGGCGATAATCAAACTCATGACCTCAGCAATAATATTTGTCGAAATTATTATTATTACGTTATCCTTTGGTACAATAAATAGGTTGTCATGACCAAATGACAATGTTTTTCGAGTTTTGTTGTATGTTATTTGTTTGAAATAGAATATAAAACAAGTTTTATCAAATAATGGGAATAATTGTTTGATGATCCAGGGACAAGCATCTTGGGATTTATTATTAAAAAATATCCGAAATACCTTGGCATTTTCGACATGTTTATTTATTATTTTCGGTGCATAGTACATTAGAAATAGCACACAAGAAGTAGCATTTAAACATAAGAAAAAAGACAAATTAAAAGCACGAGAAAGCACATACCAATATATAACTAATGAAAATGAGAGCATATTTCCAATAGGGTCCATTGTGAGTTTAAAACACAATAAGTTACCAAAAGGTTATGATAATAAATACAAGAAAACCTGTCTTGAAAGACCACTCAATGGAAAACCCATAGTGGTCTTTAAAGACAGGTGGTCGTAATTCACAGGTGAACTTGTTCTTTAAATCAGTTGATGGAACAAATACAAATGTGGTATTTTTTCCACAGATGGTCTTTGTTTATAGGTGTTCTTTAGCATAGGTTTGAGTGTAAGAGCATTTATTTTTGGTCATTATATTGGTTGAAAAGGGAATGTAAAAGTATGATCTTTTTTAATAGTAATTAAAATATTCATATCCAATACAGACAATTAATCAATTTCGGCATTCAATCAGTTCCGGAACATGTTCACAATCTTGAATTAACAACCAAAACTGGTCAAGCAATCATTGTGGGTTTTACCAACTTCACACTTAGTAAGAGAAATGCTGCAAGAACACAATGATTTCTTGACAAATTTTCGATTTATAACTAAAATTTGCTGGAACTGATTGAATGTCGTAACTAATTTATTTATGCATTGTTTTACATTATAACTATAGCGCAAAGAATACACTACTATTATAGATAAAACTCATCGTCCTGTCTTATATAAACTGGGGTTCCAAATGCTCCACAACACTGGTCTCTTCAGTTTGTTTGTTGATCGATTTCAGCTGCAGATCTGAGAAAATACACTTAACCAATGTTCTATCTACACCGATCATATTTTTTTAAATTTGGGGTTGGTTCACTAACCCTACATTTTGGCCCACATATTTGAAGAAATTACAAAGTTATCATAATCATAATATGAGTTTATTTTTTTTTGTACCAACCTTATTACGTCCATAAAACACTATTTATTTAGTTCGATCTATGGTAGTTATGAATTTATCAAACCTAAACATTTCCCATAATGTGGCAAAAAGCGAGTTTTTTCGTTATTTTTCACTATTCAACCTAAGAATAAAGTATGAGCGCAGTTGAGTACCAACAAGAAATTAACCAAGTTTGTAATGTTTGAAAAAAGCAATAAAATGATAACAATTTGATAATGGTACTCGAATGCGCTCATATTAAATTTTTAACAAAATATATCTAAAAATACGAGTAGAAATCTGAATATAAAACTGCTGTTAATGTGATGCACCTTTAAAATGCATGATATTTTACTATCATCTTCCCGAAAAAATGTTAATTATCATTGTTTATCAATATTTTGAATCTTATTATTTGCCATTTGCTGTGCAGTAAAGCATAAATACGATAGAGAATGACCGAGACCGTGTTGTTGTTGTAGTTTCCATAGACGCCCTAGCAGTTTGTGTAAACAAAAAAGATCGTCGCATTTTGCCTTTAATGAGCAAGCATTTTAAAGGTATGACACTTTATTAATTCTGTTTGTTTGCCTTTTTTAAAACAAGTTTACAATAATGATGTTGAAAACAAAATATCGAGCAAATTCACATTTAACTTTAAAATTGTCCGGAAAGAAATTGTCCGAACATAATTCCAATTTGAATATCCGAATAGTAATCGGAAGTGTGGCGATTGCTATATTATATTTGTAATATAATAATATATTGTAAAGAAAACCAAACAAATATAAATCCACAGATTAGAAATTTAATTTCTGAAAGACGTCGTCTGCAATAATGGCAATTAATTTTTTAAATTATATTTACTTGTATTTTTTACAGAATGGTGAAACATTACACATGTATTATCTGCAAGAAGCGCGTGAAACCAGCAGACAGGCGTCCTATCAGTGACCCTATAAGGAAGTATATTCAGAAGCAGTTAGCGATGAGTTGTTCTGAAAATGATGTAGCTTGTGGTGCTTGTCGAATTAAATTGCACAAGAACAAACAGAAGTCATTAACACATACATCAACTCACACTACCAGTAATGACAAGGATGCAGACTATATCCCCCAGCCATCAATATCTAAGAAGTTTTTCAGTCCACCCAGTGTGAGTAACCAAGTCCAAAGCCTTACATAACTAGAATTTATTTTTTAAGTAATATAAGCGGACTTTACTAAGGTTATATGGTTATGCCTGTCGGTAATTTTTGATTAGAAATGAATTATTTTTCAACCAGTTAAGTAGACCTGCTTTTTAATCAGATTTAATTTTAATATTGTAATTTATGACAATAATACTTGGTATTCCAATGTTCACAGGAAAACCTGTAATCTAGGCTGAGCTTCTACAATATACAACATGATATATCAGCATCTGATCAGTTATTAGTCCTAATGCAAACCGGACCAAGTACTGGGTGTGCAAATAATTATGTGTAATTTCTTGTACACACCGACGTCTTGAAATTATTTAAATACTTGTTGCACCAAACTATCTTGTTCTAAGAACATGAGCTTTGTAAATAAGAAACAAGTATGCTTAATAGTCTTCTTGTATGGTTTGAAATATATTTTACAGGTGACACTTAAGATTGCATCTACCGGCAGGAGTCATTCAAGATGTTTTGTCTGCAAACGACCTGAACCAAAGTTGGTCAGTTTGTCAACAGAAGGCCGTTTCAGCGCTTTCCTTGACCACAATATTTTAATACCTTCAGATGCTAGATGCTGTCCAGTTCACATTAACGATGGATCACTTTTATCAACAGCTCTTGGTACAATACAGACAGTAACAGACACATCACACCTTAGTCGCACGGCAATCAATGATCTGCTTCAAAAAATGCGAAGCGCATGTTTAACTCATAATAAATCTTTAAACTTTGACTCCCTGAATGAAACTGACTACCCAGCATTAACTGGACTTACTCGTCAACAGTTTGATGACGTATGCAGGCACCTGACCGACAAAGTTAAGAACACACCAAACAGATCTTCAAGAACAACTATCGGTTTGTTTCTTTTGAAGTTGTTTTCTGGCATGTCCAATAAACTTTTGGCGACAATTTTCGGGCTAAGCAAGTCCAGTGTTCGTCGGGCAGTTTCCACAGTACGCCATTCCTTTATGCGAAGTTTTGTGCCCTTGTACCTCGGGATTGAAAGCCTGACTAGGGAATCAATCATTGAAAATCACACTCGTCCTTTAGCAAAGGCACTGTTTGCAACTAATGAAAACCAATTGATTTTAGTCTTGGATGGGACATACATATACATAAACAAATCAAATAACTTTCAGTTTCAACGACGTACTTATAGTATGCATAAAGGACGCCCTCTTGTGAAACCAATGGTAGTCGTTACCACAACAGGCCATTTTGTTACAATAGTAGGGCCATATTTAGCAGACGGCAAAAACAATGACGCAGCCATTTTGACTCACATGCTACAGGCAAACATACAAGATATCCGTAACTTCCTGCAAGAAGGAGATGTCGTTGTAGTCGATCGTGGGTTCAGAGATTCACTGTCACTCCTTGCTGACCTTGGAATCGAGGCACAAATGCCAGCAATTGTGAAAAAGGGACAGAAGCAGCTGGCGACTGAAGATGCAAATGCCAGTCGTCTTGTGACAAAGGTATGTATTATATTTCTAACATAAATCGAAATATGGTAACAAAAAGTACAGCGCCTAGGAAAATATAACGGCCATTTGAGATTCGAACTCATACTTGATATGCCAAGAATAGCACGATAAACCAATGCTCTAGAACCCGACCAGTAACATATGTCTGATTCTTATTATTTTTAACAAAAGCAGCGGTTTTAAGAATTATAATAATTGTATCATAATACATTAATGCGGAACATCTTTATAGTAGCTTTATTATGAGCAAAATATTTTAATATTTGAGTACATAATCACAAACTACTGGTTAATTCATTTTCTTTGTGTTGTCAATTTCAAGATTCGTTGGGTGGTAGAATCGGCCAATGCGAGAATCAAACGGTTCAAATACCTCGACCAAGTTATGCCGAACAGCCAGGTGCCATTTATAGGCGACTTTGTTCGTATTGTTTGTGCCATTTCCAACAAATATTTCCCTCCTATCAGTTCACCTGACCAAACAGACAGGGACAAGGAAATGGCCACAAAAATGTTACAGCAGTGTGAGAAGTCCAACGATTTAAAGATTGCGATAGAGGATATGGGTTTAAACAGGAAGGTCAAGGTTTGGAAAACTGTTAATGAATGTGATATTTCTAACTTTCCTCGATTAAGTGATGAACAGTTAAGTAACCTTACATTTGGTGTTTACCAGTTACGTATGAGTTCAAGCTACATACAAGAACATTTAGAAGGAAACTGTGACATACATGTACATGTTGATGAACCTGGTCTTTTATCTGTAAAAATGCAAAGTCGGCATATTTCTAGCAAGAAGTATATAATGTGGATACGTTTTAATGATAGCGCCATTGATGCATGGTATTGTCAATGTAGGGCAGGTGCTCGTGTTGTTGGCATGTGCTCACACATAGCTGCCATAGTATGGTTTTTGTCGTCAGCTAGGTACCAGGGAAAGGAAACGTACGGTGTACGTGACTGGAGCTTGCATCTTTCTGATGCTGCCACATTTCCAGTTGATGATGACTCATCTAGTTGTGAAAATGAGTAAATGTTATGTCACATAAATATATTATGACATAGATGGGCGTACCCATATGTGTTCATAAATATACTGCGTGTGTTACATGGAAACGGAACTCACGACTGAATAATGCTTCTATATTATCGTCCACAATACAAAACGACGTCACATGAAATAGGGTGGTGGGCGGTTTAATAATAGATTTTATAGTATAATGTGTGCTAACGTCTCACAACTACTTTCCTTGTATATTTCGATATTGATTGCATGTTCTTACAACTTATATGCTTGCCAATATTTGTGTGCACTCGGCATTGTAAGCAATCTGTTTTGTGTGACATTAACATTATTTTTGTATTGTAAGAATTATGTTAGTAACGGATAGGCTACTGTTAATGCGTGTAGGCATTATCCAATACTTATCTTTCGTATAAGGCCCGGTCACACCACCCGAACGTTGCTGGAGAGTCCATTGAGCGGTGTAAAAAATCTATCACAGCTCGTAACCGTTTACCACCGTTAAACATAAGTTGGACCCCGTGAAAGCAACGCCATATACGCTCGACCACCGCTGATGTTGCTCGAGTGGCCCTCCAACCGCTCCTAAAGTTTTGAGCTGCACAAAATATTGTGAGCGGTGAGAAGGGAAAAATTTTCCGCCCCGGCAAAGTTCACCCCCGCTCCACTAACGCCCAATCAAAGTTTGGCACCGCTAGACGCAAGTTCGTTGACGCCAACGCCGATTTTCTTGAATGCTGCATCACCGCTGCTTCGCCAGAGTTGCCTGGGTGGCGATTAAACGTTGCAAAAACATTAGTGGAGCGCTTATAAGCGTTTTACGAGCGGACACGGGGTTGTTGGAACGGTCTCGAGCGTTGAAGCAGCGAGCCACGACGGCGATGAACTTTGGTTTGGCATTGGTATAAATGTGTGTGAGCGGGACGCAGAACGCCGCTATACCAAATCCTCGCGTCACTGCTATACCAACGCTCGCTACCGCTAAACAACGCTAAAGCAACGCCGACTTAACAGTGTACCGCTAAACCAACGCCCATGTTTTCGATTTTTTTTCCATTTTGTGAGCGGTGACGATCGTTTGGTCCACCTCCCTACCGTTCAAAGAACGCTCTAGCAACATTCGGTCAGTGTGACCGGGCCTATACATTTTAAACGGAGGTACAAATTAACATTTTCAGTAATTTTTCTTTCATAAAGATTTTGTTAAAGTTTGAACATCGCTGTATGCTACAAGAGACAGAATAATATATGTGTTTATTCATGGAATATAATTTTTGCATTTATTTGTTGCTGATTTCTGCAAACTGCTGGTGGCGCATCGATGAAAATTCGCCATTAAGTGTTTTCATAAATTCAACCGTCTTGTAGCAATAGCCTAACGAAAAAACCGCCATTGAAAATGGTTTTATCTTGACATAAGTTCTTGTCTTTCTATATTTGTGTTGTCGCTTTGGCATTAGCGAAAAGTTGAAATTATAAAGAGATAAAAATGTGTTAGATTGGCAACATTTAGCATCATTGCTAACACCAAGGCACCGATACGACGCTGACAGAAATCAGCCTGCAAAGTAAGTACACGTTGTCAAAATTATTACAGTAGATACAGATCACAGAACATAAACCTGTCTACTTAGTTGTGTATGTATATTTGTGATAAAATGTAATGAAAATGAGATTATTGATAATTTTCTCAAATATGTCCGAAATTCAGGTATATCCGAAAACTGGTGTAATTCATAACTATTCACGTTCATATGATAATTTATTTAACATTAATCAAACTAAAATAAATTGTAAGTTATTGTATAATTATATTATTACTAATATTAAAATGTAACCGCCGATTGGTGTTATACACATTTAACGTCATGTTACGTTAACAACGTCGAAAATGCATGTCATTTTGTAGACGTACATGGTTCGAATTACTGGGTAATTTTGACGTCGTTTGTGAAAATATAATAAAAAGTAAATGTATTTTAAGCAATAGACACATTAATTGTAAGATAGTGAAACTCTGGTTAAATTTTGGTGTTGGGCAATTTTTGATGGTTTGTGAACCAAGCCCAAGTCAGCATGTGTTCAGAGTATAATCTTCAAACTTGAAACATAATAAGATACGTCATTTTCACTTCGTTTCATGAAATAATCATAAAATTTTCTTCATCCGTTTGGATACCATAGACAAATATTATTAATTAAATTATGGGGTAAAAACAAAAGTCACAAAATTTTCTGTAGCAGGTATAGTCTCCGTTAACGAAAAGTCATGTCTCCTTATTTAAATGTTGATTCTTATGTAATTTTGAACAAATCTATGCAATTCCGCAATAATGTTATTGCTTAACATCAATTTTGTGACTTTTGGTTTTACATGTAGACTCACCTCGATAAAATGTCACTGGTTTAAGAATGAACAGGAGGATGTTCATGGCAATTTCATAAAAATATGTCAAAATGATAGTTCTTAATGTGTTTCAAATTTGAACAGAGTACCCCAATTCCACGAGAAGAAATTACAATTTTATGTTCGGTGTAGTTAGAACATTGGTTAAGTGTAGTATCTTGATCAAACAAGATTGTTTATTTAACAACACTGCTAAATAAACATATTGCAGCATGCATTTTTCACTAAAATATCCTCATTTCCATTTTATTATTTTCACTTCCGTGAATGTTGTTGTTTACAGGAATGGTCTAAAATCCAGACATTTCCTTCGTTGATTGTTACACACTGTATATTTGTAAAAACTACCGATTCATAAAATTTGTGTAAGAGATTTTTAAAAAAAATAAATAAAAATGCTATGTTTAAAGATATTAGATGATTAAAATCAAATTTGATATATTTGCAAAGGCGACAAACGGATGCACGAAGAACGATAAGACAACGTTCTATACACTTTACACTGACACACTATTTTGTACAGTACTAAAAAGCAACGGTCAAGGAAAATTGTGGTATGTACTCATTTTGCAAAGTGTGACTAGCTTGTTTTTTCCGTCGGTTTAGCACCGCTTCATGACTTGTACGTCGATTCCAGATAGTCATACCAAGATATGAACAATGATAGAATACGGGAGTTAAATAACGAAGATGTTAGATTTTTGCGCCCAACTGACATGAATTTATTTTTGTAACATTATCTGTTTTAAGGCGAAACCTCATCTCGTTTTCACTTGTTTATGTCTGCAGGGAGACGCGTGGGAATTGGATATATGGTTTGCCAAGTTAACACACATTTTCATGTATGCTTTGCACATTTTCAAAGCATTTTTTCCGGTATGTCGTTTATTAAATCTCGTGAAATGCCATCATTTGTGTTTTGTCTTAGTTACGGTGTTCCGTTTGGATCATCGTTATTTGGTCCTTTCGACTACTTGGGCGAGACCACGAAAACATAAAACACAATGCGATAATGCGAAACCGCGAGATCGCAAAAGTACGACACAAGAACGCGATATAAATATCGTGTCCTTGCATCGTACTGTCGCGATCTCACATCGTGTTTTCGTGCTCTCGCTCTTGTGAAGGTCACTTGAAATAATATGAATTGTATTTGTGCAAACGGCGAAAACCTACGTTCTCAGTACATGTCTTAGGTGTTCGTACATGTTCTTTGAACACATAATTAACAACAACATAAAACAAGCAAAAGTCATTAAAATAGCTGGTGTTGGTGAAATGCAGCTTTAATACCAGTGGGAGAAAGTCTATATTTCATAAATCCACACGGATTTTGAGACAACAAAAGCGTTTTGGGTTGATTATTAGAATCAATGAAAAAACGTTCGCGCTTTCTGTATAAAACAATTCGCAATCATGTAAAATCTTTGTCGTTTGTTAGGAAAAATAGCATATATGTCGGATCTGGATTTTCTGATGGAAATTCAGGTTCCTGTGGTTAAAGAATCATAAAGGGGCAACAAACCATGTCTTCTGCGTCGTTATACGGTTATGTGTATTTTAAGGTAAACGGCCATTTGCACAAAAACGCCTTTTAAAGCCGTTGTTAATAAGGAAGAATTTCGTTTTTAATTATACATTGTCCTGTTTTTACTTTCAATAGAAATATAATTTAATATAAAATGCGTTGGATTTCGAAAAGTATTTCTTACAAAGGTATATGGACAAAACTGCCAATCGGCGATACGTCCCAGACAATACGTCCCAGATGTTTCAACCTAGACGATACGACCAAGACTGGTAGACGTCATGACCAAGCTTTGAAACTGTTCGGTCAGTAATTATAAATAATTCTTATCTCATTTTGCCAAATTCCCTACATTTTTTGTCAGCCTGCTACTCCGTGAGCCGGGACGAAATAGAGAGACCATTGTTAGCATCAAATTAAAACAAAAAAACTTCAAATTTATTTACTATAAACATAAGCATATAATAGATTCAAGATTCAATAGTTTATTGTGATGCAGGCTTCCGGCCCATACACAGCACAACAATGCAACATGATATAGCTTTTTTAATACAAGGGATCTCACAATATATTTAACATTACATTACATAACATTCGAGACAAGGAAATATTAAGTTGCATACTTAGTATATAGAGAATATATATATATAATATAAGCAAATTATTGACAAAGTATTTTGCTTGAAAAAAGCTTGGCAGAATCAGTAAAACTGTTGAAAAAAGGGGGCTGTGAATAAGGCAAAAGAGGGCAAACAACTCGCTCAGCCTTGTCAAAACGAATAGCACGGTATTTGAGCAAGAAAACAAAACCTAACCACACCCTGGTTAGCAACTCTTGTTTTGTGAGCCTTGTTTTGTGATATACATAACATACATTTAGCCTCTATACATACACAGACTAAAAATATTCTATGGTATATCTAGTGAGAAATCAAAATCAACAGTAACAAAAGTTCTGCTGAAGAAAAAGACATGGGTGCAAGTAAACAAAAATCAAACAAGAAAAAGTAGTGATATAAATTATATTATTTACAATATTTGTCTATAAATAAACTAAGAGTCTACATATTTTCAGACAGTCTGTTAATTGACAATTTTTTGGACCTGATAAACAGAATATAGCAACATGAAATAATACATACTATTAGCTGGAATATTTTAGATGGTCAACAAAAACAACATCAATAAAACAAAACCGAATTCCATATAAACAAACTAAACAAACAATTACAGCAACACGTGCCCCAAGTATTCGAATTTCAACCAAACTGTCATCTGTCCGTAAACTATTCAACTGATATGAGAACCTATTGGGGCATGTGCCAGGTTGGTGCACCCAATAACCTGGTTTAAATCCCCAAATTATTTTGCCACTGACCGTTTTAAGACATACCGGTATTCAACAGTTCTTTTTATCGTTAGCTATGTGTGGTCTCTAATTTCCGCTTATTAAAAATTTTACCTTCGGCTTTAGTGTATATCACAGGCCAGCCATTGTTTCAGAGTAACTATTTATAATAAGGAATTCGGGAACTAGACTAGTATGAACGTCCGCAGTGGCCATAGCTTATCTATGTATAAAACACAAAGGTTTAATTATTATGAACATTGAGGGTAGTGAATATTTACCATTTTGATATTCAATAGGTAAGAATTGATTCATACTATTCCTAAATCTTGGCAATGAAATTTCTACTTTTGCCCTAGTTTTCAGATGGTGACTTGTGCTTTTTTTAAAGGTTTTATTATTTACAAATGTAATTATAATGACGATCAAAATAAACAAGAAATATCTTTTAAAAAGATAAACGGCGTTGATGGAAAGATTTATATATACATGTATATTAGAAAGAAAGAAATATAGAGAGGCGAAGCAGACACAGTTTAGTTATTTTATTTTACTTGTTATAGCTGTTGACGAACCCTCACTGCCTTCTTAGTATGACCTGCAGTCCCTGCCTTCTTAGTATGACCTATAGATTAATCGACCGAATCATGACAACTAAATTATTGAACACGTCTTTCAAAAAAGTGTTGAAGCTGTTGCAACAATTTCATACGGTGATAATAAGTCGATTAAAAGAAGTAAAAAATGCATATCAGGAATTGCCACATTCAGAAAAAACAGCCTTCCCACACAGTCAAGAAGAGGGAGAGAGAGCATGGTTAATAAAATTAATCAGTTTCAAATAGGACACCACAAAGAACTGCCACATTCAGAAAAAACAGCCTCCCCACACAGTCAAGAAGAAGAGGGAGAGAGAGTATGGTTGATAAAATTAATCACTTTCAAAAAAGACACCACAAAGAATTAACAAAAATGTGAACCCGAGGGGTTACCGCCTTGGAACGGTCCATGGCAAATCAAATTGCCACAGGATTTTCATTTAATCTACATTTATTCAGTTTCAACAAAATACATCTAGTAGAGTTAGAACTCAAGATGAATAAATGTCCTTGAAATTTAATAAATGTAACTAATAACAGCTTGTTGCAAGAGCGAAATCGACCAACATTTACGTAGATTAACTTTAAAAAAATGTGTCTCTCCTGAGTATCGAACCCGGGGCCTCCGCTTGCGAGGCGAGAGAGTAAACCACTACACTACAGTGAACTTGACTTACAAGTGCTATGGACTTATTTATGGGATAATGGATAGAAAGGGGTACTTTTACTTTAAGCCAAGCAAAAGGTGCAAATGAAACAAACTCATCCAAGAACTACCGCCGGGTACTGTAATGGATATTATTTTGATGACGAAAACTGAATAAAATGTCAAGCGGAAGGCTGTATCTCATGGTACCATGAGTCATGCACTGGTGTTTTTTGGAAAAATCACTGTCGCAATTCATCTGTTACAAAACACGTTTAAAATTGTTACTATAATTAACTATTTCTACTTTCTAGTTATTGTATGTGTTTTCAAATTTACGGCGTAATATTGCATGGACAGGCTTATATAATTTAAATAGGGATATTTGAGCATGTTAACAGTTAATAGTATGTTTGCTAAAATAAGTATAATGGCTTAGTAAGTTACTTGCGTATTTTAAATAACTATTTTTTTTATATAAAATACCCTCATTTATAAAAGATAATATGAATAACTTGGGGTAACTGGGACAAAAAGGAATACTTGTTGTATAGTCGTACTGTATATATAGCACTAATTCAAACTTACTCTATTGTCATGTTGCTATGACAAACCAAAACACTGTATACCTACAATAACTTTTCATAAAGAACTTGACAGTGTGTGCTTCTCATTAAATTATGAAACGTTGGTCAAGTGTCCCAAGTTACCCCACCTATTGGCGTAACTTGGGACATCTTAAAATATATAAATTTACATATTTTTAAGTTGTGTTTTGAGTAAAATGAAACTAGTTTTGTCTAAAAAATTAAAAAAAAACAAATTTAAAATGACAATATAACTCACTTTATTGATACTTCAGACTTTCGCTGTTAAGCTGAACACAGTAATGTGTCCACTGAATCATTTATTAACAGAAATATCATTTTTCTGAAAGAAATTTTGATTTTATTCATATTATCTTTTATAAATGAGGGTATTTTATTAAAAAAAATAGTTATAAGTACTAGTAATAGATACTTTATCCGAAACCTTTTCAAATAGGCTGTATCGCGATTTCTCACAAATGCTATTGGTACATTGAACATGAATAACATAGGTTTATGAGATTCCGTCACACTTAGTTGTTAGTTGTTAAGCTTAATGACTAACGGATGATCAGCAGATTTCAAAAATCACGTATGTTTACATAAATCATCGCGTTCGCCATTATGGCTAGCCCATGCTAAGCTATCAAGGGGCAGGTAATCCAGACTACGTTTATACAAGTTTCCTTGGAATCAACAAATTGGTTTGTCATTACATAACATTATGCAGAAAATGCAAAAGAAGTATTAATTTTAAAAATCTTATGTGAAGCTCCACGTCATTCACCTTTGTCCAATATCATAAAACTAAGATTGGAGACCAGTCTCAAATCTCAAGCATCTGATTGGCTGAAATGGGGACTGGTCAGATGTTTGACATTTGAGATTGATCTCCAAATTAGTTTTATGATCGTGGACCTTGTTTTCAAGTGATTCGAATACATTGCTGCAGTTTGGTAATGCTTTGAAATGTAATAAATTATTGTTTATGGTCTTAAGAGATGTACTGCAGTGTCACTTACCACTGTCATAATAACGGATACGCGGTTGATAAAATTAATGCTTCCGCGATTTCAAAATAAATGTTAATTGTTTTCAACTCCCATCTTTATTTTGTCGCAAAAACATCTATTCCGCACTCACTCAAAACAAGAAAGGAAAAAACTAAACATTGCTTTGATCTTCATATGTAATCCTCATCTGTAATCTTCTTCTGTGAAACTAAAACAATAGAGAAAACAAAAACACAACACAATGAAAATAAAAAAACTAAAAACTAAATTTCTTTTATATATTCATTCTTTATTATTTTCTTTCTTAATTTCATTTTATGTTGCTATGTTTATTACGTTCCGTTTTTTTTATATATTTTTCTTTCTTTATACAGACGATTTTGGTGCTCGTACTTCGAAACCAGATGGTAGCACCATTTAAATGCAGTAACCCAAAAACACGATTGGGTCGTGTGTCACTGATGATGGACAACCTGAAACCGCTGTTGGTTTGAGTTACTGTATTTAAACGGAGCTTGTATGCCTCGGTTTTCAATGGGCGTTTACAGGGCAAAAAATGCCTGTGTTTTCGGCATTTTTCCCTATATAAAGTACCTTTGGAATAATCCAATCTCTTTGAAATTTGCACGGTGTTTAGAGGTGAGCTCATGGGTGAAATTTCATAGCTCTAGACCGTCGGCGAGCGCTAGGGTGGGTGTAAAACCACTAAAAAAGTCGGAAAACGTTATACAGACGTTTTTGGTGCTCGTACTTCGAACCCAGATGGTAGCGCCATTTAAATACAGTAACCCGAAAACACGATTGGGTCGTGTGGCACTGATGATGGAGAACCTGAAACCGCTGTTGGTTCGAGTTACTGCATTTAAGTGGAGCTTATATGCGTCGGTTTTCAATGCGCGTTTACAAGGCAAAAAATGCCTGTTTTTCGGCAGTTTTCCCTATATTTGGAATAATCCAATCTCTTTGAAATTCGCACGGTGTTTAGAGCTCTCTGAGGTGAGCTTATGGCCGAAATTTCAGAGCTTTAGACCGTCGGCGATCGCAAGGGCGGGTGTAAAACCACTAAATAAAACACAGCGTAACATTTCTAAGTCGGAAAACGTTATACAGACGTTTTTGGTGCTCGTACTTCGAACCAAGATTGTACCGCCATTAAAATGCAGTAACCCGAAAACACGATTGGGTCGTGTGGCACTGATGATGGACGACCTGAAACCGCTGTTGGTTCGAGTTACTGCATTTAAATGGAGCTTGTATGCGTCTTCAATGCGCGTTTTACAGGGCAGAAAATGCCTGTTTTTTTCGGAATTTTTCCCTATATAAAATACCTTTGGAATAATCTAATCTCTTTGAAATTCGCAAGGTGTTTAGAGTTCTCTGAGGTGAGCTCATGGCCGAAATTTCAGAGCTTTAGACCGTCGGCGAGCGCAAGGGCGGGTGTAAAACCACTAAATAAAACACAGCGTAATATTTCTAAGTCGGAAAAAAATATACAGACGTTTTTGGTGCTCGTAATTTGAACCCAGATTGTACCGCCATTAAAATGCAGTAACCCTAAAACTAAAATCGACGAAATGCTGACACAAATGGCAAAGGAAAACACACCCAATTTCAAGGACTTGATAGAAATTATAGATGCGTTTGATAAGAAAATGTCCTCTCTTGTTTCGCAAGAATATATTGACAAAAGTCTGCAAAACCTGGCTTCAAAAACATTTGAAAGTGATAAATTTGATGTCCTGAAGAAAGAAATTAGTAATGATATCAAAACAGAGATCGACAAAGTGTATGACCAATTGAGAACAACTCGCACAAAACTCTTAAACTCAGTTAATGACATAAATGAATTAAAAAACGATATAGAAGGCATGAAGATGGATATTGAAAAACAGAGTAAAGAAACCGTGGAGCTGAGAAATAAGAATAAAGAACTGAAAGAAGCCATTGCAGAAAAAGATAAAGTGCTCAAACATCATGAAATCTTGTTGAACAATCACGAGCAGTACTCGAGAATGAACAGTATAAGAATCTACGGGTTAGAGGATAAAAACAAGAGTGAAACATCAACACAAACAGATAGTTTGGTAATTAAAATGTTGAATGAGAAGTTAAATTTAGATATACAACCAAAAGATATTGACATAGAACACCGGCTGGGCCAGTTCGCTACTGACGGGAATCGGCCTGTCATATGTAAATTCATCCATCGCAGTGTTAAAAAAACAAGTAATCAAGGTACGTAGGAACCTCAAAGGCACAGCCATTGTGATCCGGGAAGATCTTACCATCAAGAACGCAAAACTGTTGGAGAAAGTATCGGCCAAACAAGAAGTGAAAAATGCCTGGTCTGATGACGGCAAAGTGATTGCGCTTCTTTAAAATGGGAAAAAACTCAAAATTGATTTATATACAGACCTGTCAAAATCATTTATCCCAGAGCGAGAACTGGCTGATCTGTTTGCAGCTTTGGAGAACAAGTAAAGTGGTGATGACTGTTACACCGTACTGCAATGCGCCGGGTTAAAAACCCAAACATGACATATGGTTCTACCATGTGCTTTTTGTTCACAACATGTGCTCTTTTTGTATATGAACATTTTAACACACCCTTTTCACAGTAATATTTGATTAGACCGCTACGCATAATGTTTATATACATATTATGTACTACCATGTGCTTTTTGGTTTACAACATGTGCTCATTGTGTATTTACATATGCAAATTGTGTTTGACAACATGTGCTCTTTTTGTTTATGAACATTTAGACACACCTTTTTCACAGTAAAATTTGACTAGACTGTTACGCGCAATGTTTATATACATATATGTACTACCATGTGCTTTTTGTTTACAACATTTTTTCGGCGTTAGCTGTCTAAGCTCACTTTTGACCTAGTTTTTCGACCAATGAAATGTTGTAAATAATACTCGTATTCTCTTATTATGCAGAGGGAAAATGAAATAAACTATTTGATTGGTAGCTATTTACACCAGAGAGGCATCTAGCAGGCTGGAGAGGTATCTAGTGGGATTTTATTATTATGCAGCGGAAAAATCAAATAGATTAATTAGATTGGTTGTGAGTGGGTGTTGTATTAGATGAAAAACATATTTACGATTTAAGTAACCAGTTAAGTCAATATTGATGGCTTAATATTATATGGAATATTCTTGGGTGTCACTTGCATACAATACAAAGTGTAAAACGAAAGAGAAGTGTAGATATTCCTAGTTCTTACTGGTTCCTTTCTAGTTCCTTTGATACTGATTGTTAATTTCAAGTTCGTAAGACAAGTTCATTGTAGTGTAGTGGCTAACACTCTCGCCTCTCAAGCGGAGGCCCCGGGTTCAATACTCAGGACGGACACTTTTTTTAAACTTAATAACGTAAACGTTGGTAGATTTCGCTCTTGTAACAGGCTGTTATTATTTATATTTATTAAATTTCAAGGACATTTATTCATCTTGAATTCTCACTCTGCACGAGGTATTTTATTGAAACTGAATATTTTGCTTCTTTAATCGACTTGTTATTACTGTATGAAATTGTTGCAACAGCTTCAACATTTGTTTTTTGAAAGACACTTTCAATAAATTTATGGGTTGTCATGATTCGGTCGATTAATCTCTAAGTCATACTAGGAAGGCAGGGAGGGTTCGTCAACAGCTATAACAAATAAAATAAAATAACTAAACTGTGTCTGTTTTGCCTCTCTGTATTTCTTTCTTTCTTATATACATGTATATATAAATCTTTTCCATCAACGCCGTTTATCCTTTTTAAAGATATTTCTTGTTACAACTCTTTGTGTATTTACATATGCAAATTTTGACCTCTACCAAGGTAAAATCTTATTGGACCGCTATACGCATTGTTTATAGATATATGTAAATTTTTGACACACCTCTCTCATAGTAATTTTTGATTGGATGATAACTTTATAGCCGCTTGTGGAAAATTACTATAGTCAGCTGGTTACCCGCACGCAATTTTCGCTCCTACTTAAAAGTCATTATGCTGTCGTATCATGAGAACCAATCCAAGAGATATTTGTTACGGATAGAAGCGACACGTAAAAAATTACAAAATGTGAACTCGAATAAATACTATTTTTAATAAATTCTTACGTTTGTAGAGTTGACAGTTGATTTAAGGTACTAATATGTAGTATACGTGCATTTACGTTGGTGAACATAAGTTGATTCACTGTAATGGGGCAAGCAGGTGAATATTTTTCCCCAGTATTGGTAGTAATTTAAAAACATAATAATGCGTAGTGCAATTTAAGTTTTACGGCTTTGTATCGAAACATTTTACTATTGACTAGAACGACTCTGTGGTTTTGCATTAGCTTATCTCTTTAATGATAACTCCTTTTTTCTATCCTAATATAAGGCTGTTTCACTGGGGGGTTGTTTGGGGGATGGGGATGTTTTTTCTAGGGAGAGCTAGGGCCAGGGTTAGTATTAATTTACCCTTTACATGACTGTTAGTCTGAAAATAGCTTCTATGAACGTGCAGGGTCTTGTGAGCTTATGGGCGAAACTTCAGAGCTCTAGACCGTCGGCGAGCGTTAGGGCGGGTGTAAAACCACAAAAAAACACAGCGTCAAATTTCTAAGTCGGAAAACGTTATACAGACGTTTTTGGTGCTCGTACTTCGAACCCAGATGGTAGCGCCATTTAAATGCAGTAACCCGAAAACACGATTGGGTCGTGTGGCACTGATGATGGACGACCTGAAACCGCTGTTGGTTCGAGTTACTGCATTTAAGTGGAGCTTGTATGCGTCGGTTTTCAATGCGCGTTTACAAGGCAAAAAATGCCTGTTTTTCGGCAGTTTTCCCTATATAAAGTACCTTTGCAATAATCCAATCTCTTTGAAATTCGCACGGTGTTTAGAGGTCTCTGAGGTGAGCTTATGTCCGAAATTTCAGAGCTTTAGACCGTCGGCGAGCGCAAGGGCGGGTGTAAAACCACTAAAAAACACAGCGTAAAATTTCTATATTAGTCTATGTGTTACTTAATGCGACGATGCTCTAAATTGTATTACTGGCAGAAGAAGAAATGCGACCTTTAAATTTTTAACAACTTTCTGTTCATAATAAGAATTATGAACGTTGTCAGAAATGTTTTGAATTACACAATGAAACCACTCAGTTTAATTAAATTTTATTATTCATGTATCAAATAAGTACACGTAGAATGACATACTTACTAGAAGGTTTATTGTGGTGTTTTGTAAACATGAAGACATTTTATAATAATTGGTTTTTTTGCCTGCAATCGAAAACTCGAAGCGGGCGTTCTATATTTCTCAAATGTGTGCGGCGGGGCCTGAGAAACAAAACATTATTTTTTTTTAACTTTAGTACAATGTATGTAAAGTTTTATGAATCCTAGATTCTGGCTAGCTATATATTTTGTTTTTATGTGGAGACTAGACAAGTTAGATGTTACTCCAACACACAGGCAAGAATCTTGCCTACAACAGACACTGAGAGGCTAAGAGGCTATGTACGTTCACTGATTTTAGGCATAACAGCTGGCATAATTACTGAGTGTAACAAAGTTACGTCCCCTTAATTACGTTTTGACATTTGTCTGTGTTGAATTTGTTTAATGTCGGACATCATTATTAAAGGTTCAAGTTAAGGGTACGTACGTGTATACAAACGGTGAAATTTGTACAGACGCGCACCTGACAGTTTTACCATTTTGTTATGACCAAATGAATGTCCAATACTGTTGAATGTCCGATTCTATGCTTTGGTCATAACTAAATGGCTAAAGATTTATTTATAATGCATACGCTCATTGCATACAATTTATCAGTTTCGACATTCAATCAGTTCCGGAACATGCGGGCATGTCGTATCTCACGCACTCCCACGCATAATGCGTATATAGCCATTGCTCGTTCATCCTGCAAGCGCCGTAAATGCGAATTACTCAACAAATGCTTAAGGCAGGAGTAACCTCCCTTTGTAACTCAAACTGTATATATCGACATTTAGTGAAAGTCATTTAGAAATATAAATCTCTGTAAGATTCTAAATCTCAAATCCTCGTCATTTCGATAAAGCACGTGCAATTCCTTATCCATAGCCAAAACAAGTAAAAATAATTAATTCGAAAACTTCACCTGAATTATCAAAACTAACAACCCAAAAACAGCCAAAGTTCGTTCTGGGACCACCCTAATACCTTTAGCTCTGCAGATCCATCAACTTCTTGAAATGTTTAATTGTTTTCTGACGCTAACACATCAAGTACAAAACTACCCCCATCTACATGTATTTTGGATTAGATGAAAAACTCCCAACCAATGTCCCAGTCATTGTTTTCTTCTCTTATATGTAAAGTCATCCCGGCGACATTTTTTTATTCCTTCGAGATCCACACTGCTTCAAAATGAATAAAAATGAATAAAATGGCATTCTGTAAAAAAATGGTTACATGTATTTTTATGGCCCGAGCCTTGCAAATAATTTAACCTAACGCCTTTTGAAACTATCTACTACTCATTATCATTATTATCCGTAAACCATGTTACAAGTTTGCTTGTATTGTCCAACAACATCGATCTGGCATTCTTGCACTTGACCCCATATTCGTTAAATTTCGTAAACGTTAAGATCTACGTTGAATCGATAGTCCGGCATCTATTCCAATACACCCCACATAACTGGATGTAAATTGAATAAATATATCCGCGCATTCGCTGATATCCGTGTTTATCCAATGACATTTACGAAAATTAATGAAGTGCCAGGTCAATATTGTAGGACAATAAATATCCGAGCTTGGCACGTTAAAAGCGTTCTCACACCTCAAAGCTTCCACCACGTCGATGAAGGAATGGTCTCTTACTGGGACCACGAACCGTGAGCAATCCCTTTTGCCATTCCTACCTTTTATCCAGCCTAGCGCACCTTCGATTTATTACTAATCACTAATTATTCATTTAAAAAGTCTGACAGATTTTAAATATGAAAGATGTGGCAAGAATTTATAGCTTAGTTCTATTTGCTTGTTTAGCTATGAAAATTTAGCATTATGGCATGTCAATTATTATTATTCTGACTCCCAGATATTGTTTTCAGAACCGATCTTTAAATTAACATGATCACATCTAGAATTCGTCATGAAGCTTTTTTAGCTGATGACGTCATCAAATCAATTCACCTTTACGACAGAAACGCTTGAACAGTGCACATTTTTATTATATACCCATGCATGATTTTAGCATAGTACTGTGTGTATCCGCAATATTCATATAACTTGTCAGATTTAAAAATCCATATTGGATACTGTATTTTCCGATTGTTTGTTTTTGCAGCGAGAATTATTGAATGTTTGAGACATTTTGTTTTCGCGAATTTATACCCACGTACATGTATATACATTATGATATTTGCATATTTTGCGCGAAAAAAAAATACAGTAACTGTAATAATAATCTTATTGGGTAATTCATTGTGTTATTTTGAAGCAAATTTATTTTGTTTCTCGCTGTAAACATTCAAGATTTATGATACCCTTGAAAAGGGTAATTGACATTTACATAAATTTTATTAATGCTGGCAGATAATGCTGCCACCGAGCAATGTTCGCTACCATCCGATACTGTTGAAATCTAGTCACTATTGTACTACGAAATAGATAAATCGTCGCGACGACTGCTACTTGTTTGTTCACTTGAAAACAATGTAGGAGCTAGTGTGAGAATGATGCAGCCAAGAACCTGGTTAACATCCAGTGGCTTATAGTTTGTCACTGACCCTTCTGTAATGGTAACCACCCGGGTTCACGTTTTCGTTACCTATTTAGGATAGTTTCCTTAAAAAAAAGTAAATTTTATAAACCCGTGTTTTATTTTTGTTTTCCTTTCTGATTTGGAGCTGTGAATAAGGCTGCGTTTTTTTCTGAGTGTTGCTATTTCTGATATCTATGTTTTACTTTATTTGAAAATTAAAATTTAAAAAAGAAATTTTTAACAGAACTCGATATTCATAATAGTTTATGCAAATGGTACAGTCATAACTCATATACTTATCAACGTGACAAGTGTCTAAACACAGAGACAATGTGTTTTTTTATTGATAAACAGCTTTTGCATATGTCTGTGAACTGTTCTTCTTAGTTTTTTATCAACATTTGAAATAAACTTATAGCTCAACATTGTACTCGTATGTGTTGAATTCAAACTGCATATTTGCATTTTTTTATTGTTTGATAGATTCTAAGTTAAAAAAGAATACTGAGGTATAATTATATTTAGCGGGGCGAGGGAGGGTCAATTTTCGCGTTTTTCACGCTAGGAAAAGTTCGCGAAATCAAGCCCAACAGAAATCGAACAATTATATATCTAATCGAATGAAAATAATACAAATGCGCGAACATGCCCGAAAAAAAAATATCGTTTTGCTTTTGCGCGAAATATTATCTCCGATTAAATGAAATGGTTCCACAGTAGCGTTTAAGATATATCGAAGGAAGTAAACTCACAATCATACTTGCTGAGTTACAAGAAATAAAAACGTTTACGAAATACAAGGATCTGATCTCTTGTACATTCTTCTTCGCTTTAGAGCCCAGCACTTCAAGCGAATACAAACCGGTGCTTTGTATGCACTCCGGAACAATATTTGTTCTTCCACTGGCGTATACTCTTTTAAAGTTCCACGGTGTAAACCCTAACCGAATTCCATTATTGGCACCGTTTTCCAGTGTCGTTTAGATTTTAATCACTTTTAAACTATTAAATAAGTAAATACATGTAAGTATAACATGATAAATCGCTATTTGTAGACCGTTTCATCGTTTTGTATAAAACACCATAGTTTTTAAGCAAAGTGTGCCTCGAAAATTTAGTCAATTTAAAAGTAATGTTACATAACAGGTATGTGGCAGACTGCTTTAAACGTTTGTATAATTATTGAACTTTAGTACAATAAAGTGTAGTAATGGTACTACGGTATTTTCAGATTTATTTTTCATTCTAAACTGTAAATGTATTTCTCAACTAGTTTTTACAATCATTTGGATGCAAATTGAAATGCATGCCTCCTGTATCTTGTTGTGTCTATAATCGGGAAACTCTCTCCACAGCTATAATTGGTCACTCTTTGGGAGGCTTTTCTCTCAGATTGTCTTGAATTGGAACAATAATTAACACGCGCAAAATATTGCATTTCTGGAACTCGGCAATATGTAAGCAATCATGAAAATAGCCGACCATCAGTTGATGTCTTAGAGGTTGTTTTTTTTTTCTCGTTGTAAAGTCTAGAATTTAATGAAATACTTGTTCAGACCTTCTGCCTTTATGTTAATTGCTTTAGCTTAACTATCAAATATGTGTCCGATATATTTTTACGTTTTGTATCAATGTTGGGTTCAGTTATAATATATTTTATGTTAAAAACTCAGATTTTTAAACTTTGTTCCAGGTTAAACGGAGTGTACTATTTTACATTTATCTTGGGTCTAGGTATTTTCGGAAAATTCTAATTAAGAGCTATGTTTACATTTTTAAAATGTAATATTTCCATTTTTCACGTACTTGGATACGATGACGATCTTACTCGAGGCTGTTTTGTATTTCCATAAAATAATTTACTGCTATTTAAACCGCCATTCCAAAAAAGGCCGTACTGTCCATTATTATTCGCAATAAGTTGGTGAACAACTTAAAAATAACAGGGTTAAACATACATTTTTTGCAATCAGCGAGACGAGAAAATGTTCGGGTGTGTTTGAAAACAGAAGAACCACCCCCACATTTAATTAAAATTTTTGATGGAATCCGTCGTCTATACCATATATATTTAATTTATTAATTGTTTTATTCTATTCACGTGCATTCAAAGTTATTCTACTCGATTGTTTTCTATTACTTTCTACATGTATGTTATTCGTTTTCTTTATTCTACAAAATTAATGTATCGTCATTTTCGGCATGACAGTACCCTATTCATGCTTTGCAAACCAACTAAACCGACAACTTCGGTCAGTTTTACAAAAATATCTTACACAAGTAGACTTAATGTGAAATGTTAAGATTTATACTAGAACACCTGAGAGAAGTCAAAATACGCTTCGTTTTTCCTTGCTTTGAATAGTTCCCCTGTTGCGGCAATCCCCCGTCCTCTGATTTTCTGGTCTGCATTGCTACCTCCCTTGAGAATTTCACATGACCAATAAATGATTCCTGCTGGTACAGTAGTAAAATTGATCTATGTATCTCTGTTTGTGATAATTTCTCTATAACGTGGGGGTAAGTTTGATTCTTTATATAGAAATAAATGGTTCAATATTTAACAAACTTATAAACGAGATAATAGCCCCAAGCTGAGATAGTGAACACAGGAATGAATAGACATTTTTTTTCTTAAGTTTACACATTTATATTATGGATTTTGTTGAACAACTGTATTTTCCTAAAGTGAAATAATCTCTTAGATTTAATTTAATAACTAAATATAAGATTTAAAAAAAAATGCGATTATCGTATTTCTTACATATAGAATTCTCTATTTAAAAACAAGATTAGTGTAGTTCCTGACCATTTGTGGGTAGGATGTTGACTACGTTTGTTTATTGTAAAATACCTGACCATACCCATATTTTTTCCCTTGTCTGGGGGTCTTGCCGAGGGGCATGTTTTATTTATCACATGTTCATGTTTAAGAATTGTCGTTTGGTTTTGTACATGCCTGAAAAAAGTTGATAAAATGGAAGGCACACAGGGCCAACTTGATTTTCCAAGACGGCTTACGCAAGCTCACGCCGATTCCTAAACGGGCACCGGCAAATCTCTTTATTTGTTCCGAGATTAAGCCGAGATCGCTAACCGGCACATGCTGAATACGCCGGTTACGTTTGAGCGGCAGGTCTGTAACAACTATGTACAGCCGTAGCTATTGACGCCATTTAAGTCATTAATTCATATTTCACACAGGTGCGAGCCGATCGGTGACCGGTTAACGCCGGTTCGTAAGCCTTCTTGGCAAAATAAATGGGCCCAAAGTTTTGTTTTATTGTTTACAATGTAGCAAAACTTTATATGTTCTTAATGTAAAAACGTATTTGATGTTTCATCGCAAAGAATTATAATCTCTTCAACCTTGCAACTGTCCTATAGAATTAACGTTTAAATAAGAGTGTCTAGCTACTTCATGTAGTTCGACAAACACTTAAATGTGGCATGCTTTAGCAGTGTGCAACACAAACATTTGATATTACTAGTAGATCTATTGATTGTCGGGTTTCGGTTTAAGTCTTAGTGTTGAACAAATCAATCGCTAGATAGTAAAATTTAATAAATTAATTAAAAATAAACCGCATTTTCTATCATGTTACAAATGATTAATTCTTAAAGTAAATCTTTTTGAATATTATAAGGTTAGTGTCATATGGTGAAATCATAGCTCGGTAAATTGACCTTAATATCATAAAGTCATATGTACTATGCAAAGGTATATAATTTTGTTGATGGGATTGATTCTTGTAATGACCGATGCATGCACTACATGTTAGCTTATAAGTGAATAATTTTTGTAATTAGTAAATTAAACGAACTTGACGCAAATATCGTCTTTGAGAAAGTTGGTTTACGGAATTTTTGTGCTTATCGAATTCGTGGACAATGTTAACATTAATATCCATTTCTTTTCCATTCGGGATATAAATGCGATTCATTGCGAACATTATCATAATTCCAGGAACATATGGCCTTATACTTGACAGGCCTACATGTGATCGGTTTCCCACATATTTTTGGTCAGAGCTAGAGATGTTGATGTAACATGAAGAGCTGTGTAAAATAAACTAAAAGAAATTAGAAACGCAACTTCTTTTACCACGACATATGCTCTTTAAAAAGTCGTGTTTTTAATTTCGTTAACTTTATATAAAATACTTATTGAAATAAGAAATGCAACTTCAAACACAAAATATATTCCGAGTTTAAATGAAAAATGAAAGAATAACTAATTTTCTAAAGTTATACTTTTAAAATATTTAATGAATATTTTCCTTGTCCTAATGTAATCTATGTGTTTAAGACCGGGTCATCATACATAGAAAATGAAACTGCAACAATTGCAAATTTTAAATTATTATTTTGCACATCCCTTTGATAGTTCTGAAGAGCGTCTTTGCAAGATAACGCTTTGGAATATAACTGAAATTTTAATGCGTTATTAAATTCATTTCAAATATATAAATGAGACAATGCAATACTAATTTAATAAATTTGATACATTTAGTTGTTATAAAAATCACAGCATGAGAAAGAACAAGAAATTATATAATGACTCGTACGCTTTTTTTCAGACTAAAGAGAAAATATGCTAATTGTTTTCATGATGTGTTATATAATGGTGGCCAGATGTGATGATTGATTTTCACGACTGTTTTAAGGTGGAGATCCGAAATGTTGCTAGGTAGTGTTTTCCGTTAAATCAGCTTTGTTGTAGATGCTGGTAAAACTGTTGTATTTGAAATTCTGGACTAATTGATGAGATAAGGCGTCGCCTTTGTATAGCTTCTTGCCAAACTAATCATCACATAATTATCAGAATGCTTTGTATCTAAGTTAATATTGTCCATATATTTAAGTGAATTGGCTGATTTTATAGTACGATTTTACGCATTGAATGTACTTTTGTATTTGCATCATAGCCCGAACTCTTATCCATTGAGCAATTGCGTCGTGACTAAATATGAACAGGTTTTAATGTCATTAAAGTAAAGTAATTTAACGGTAACTGTAAAATGACGCACTTTACCTATTTAGTATTATAACAATGGACTTGTCCGAAAGGCCACAGCTCATGGGTCAATTCGAACTGAAGTACTAGATCAGACAAGACCTCGTCTTATGTAATTTCTAACTGAAAAAAAAAATCTATATGTCATTGATAAGAATACGGATTCCTTTTATGACATCATATAAATATTTTATGACCTCACAAACCGGTGGATGAACGAAATAAAAGATATAATGTAAATTTGAGAGCAATATATCCCATTATGGAAACAGAATTTAAGGGCTCGCCACACTCCTCCCAACCTTGTTCATCGACAAAAAGAAAATTATCAAAATCTCAATACTGGCAAAATGCCGTTCAATGAAACTTTGCACAAATGTATGTTACTATTTAATCTTTATTTTGCATACAGTGAGACACGTTCGAAATGTAAAGAATAAAAGCTAGACCTAAAAATTCCTTAAAATTCTATTAACATAAGTTCAAAAAAACTAAGCAATACAAAACATAATTTTAAATTCCCATGTGAGTGCAATGATACTAACAAGAAAAAAAACTTTCAACTACTAAAAGAGAAATCAGTGACTGTCATCCATTTACGCGACCAGGAAATTGAAGGTCAAACACACTTTTACTAATATCTCGAAAAATCTACATATGTTAGTCACAAGAACACAATAAATTGTTGTCAGTATCATATTACTCATGTGGGCATTTAAAATTATGTTTTGTGTTGTTTAGTTTTTGTGAATTTACGTAAAAAGAAATTGAGGGAATTTTTAGAACTCACTATTTTTCTTTACGGTTCTAACATGTCTTACCATTTGCAAAATAAATATACATTAATAACATACATTTGTGCAAAGTTTCATTGAACGGCATTTTGCCATTATTGAGATTTTGATAATTTTCTTTTTATCGATGAACAAAGTTGGGAGGAGTGTGGCGAGCCCTTAAATTATAATAATAAACACCGACCAGAGATATACCATCGAATTGTAACTGCACGTCGTTAAGACAGGACTTCATTACTCATATTATCATTGCCATTAAAATACCAAGTTATCGGTCTCAACGTTAATATGAACTAAATACAGCTCCATTATAAATTATAATATTAAAGGATTATCGTTTATACTTGAAGATATTCCTGTTGTTAAAGAGATTTCTTCCTGGTATTGACTACATCTCAAAAAAAAATAATAATAAAAACAAGAATATACCGGTATGATGCTTCAAAGTAAGCAAAAAAGTGCAACCTTAGAACATACTAATTCCCAGTTAAACAACAACTATAAAATATACTTTAAATAATCATACACAATATATAGCGACAACTCATAATTTATTCTCTCATTGAAACACAAAAAATGCGATCTATGGACAAGCTGCTTTCTCTCATTGAAACGCAAAAAATGCGATCTATGGACAAGCTGCTTTAAACAGAGTTTATATAAAACTTCTTCTGTAGAGTACTGCAGAAGTGTGTAGCTTCTAACAGAAGACTAACTTAAATTTCTCTCTCCTTGCATTTCATTTATGTTTAAAATTATTATTATAAAGTAAATTTTATATAATAAGTTAAAACAAGGGATGGGAAATGCTTGCACACGAGGTGAGTATTCTTTTATCGACTCGGTCATTTTAACTATTCACAAGTGAGTTGATTTAAGTAGCTAAAACTATTTGGAAATAAGTTTGTTTTAAGTGCTGTGTAACTTTAATAAAAATTATACATTTAATTATTATTTGTTTAAAGATTTAAAAAATATGTGTCTTCACAAATTTTATTGCATAATCAGCGCAAGTTATCTATGTACCCATTACATAAATTAAAAGCTAAATAAATGCATTCGATTTTTTCCTTAAATTGTTGTATAAAGTTTTAAGTAAACTGTGCAATCAGTGTGAAGAAATTAGATAACTCACATCACACATATTTTGTAATCACACTTATTTCTAATAAGTCGGTTTTTTTTTACAACGGAGTTCTTTAAAACAAGCCGTCGCCAAGCATAATTTTACAGAGACTTTGAAATTCAATATCAACCAAGACAAATTGCACTTGTTGTTCCTAGTTTTAATCCCAATGGCAAATTGTTTTGCAACTGACCGTTCCAGTGCGGTAACCCTTCGGGTTCTCTTTCTCTGTAATTGTTTGTGCTGTCTGTTTTGTTGATGGTTTTGCTACTCATGCCCATTTATTTCCTCTATACTTGTTGGCTGCGTGGGTAGTCTGTGTCTCCTGGGTGTGGCCATTGAATTTCCTGGTACCAAGGTTATAAAGCTGAGATTGGAAACCAGTCTCAAATCTCAAGCGTCTGATTGGCTGAAATGGCGAATGGTCGCCATTTCAGCCAATCAGACGCTTGAGATTTGAAACTGGTTTCCAAAATCAGTTTTATAACCTTGGGACCAGATGTGCACATTTCACTTTTTTAAACCAACATACAATGTCACAAGACGCTTGCATGTTTAAACAAATACAACATTTACATGCGCTACACAGCACATAACACAGGAAAACGATATTCATTATAACTGTGGATAAAAAAGCATGCACAAATGATGCTTAATTACGGAGGATTAGCACTTCCTTTTGATTCTCCAATTTACTGTTGATTTGAGATACGTTTTCCGAAATTCGGTCAGTTTTGCTTCCATGACAACAAAATTGTTATATAACAACACGCTCTGTTATATAAACGTTGGGTCACAAAGATCACATAATAGATAATTTCGTTGCATTTGTATTTGGCATGGATAAACATATGCATTTAAGATTTTTTTTTGGGCGGGGGGATATTCTTAATTAATTATTGTATGCATTGCCACGTCAGTTGTAATTTATTTATAAGGTAATTGTTGTATTTGGACTCCTCTCGTGCTTGTCCTCGATGATTAATAATATGACTTTGTTATATTATAAATAAAACCTTAATGTTTAATCATGTGCTTGCCTACTGCAACTATTGTCTTTTTCTATATTTGCTTCAGCCTCTTTACAAGATGCATCATCAATACCGCGCTCACAAGTAAGTAATATAAAAGAAATAATGCCATATAAAATTAATGCCGTATCTAATTCATTTTCACACAAAGCGAAATACGAAGTTATTAAAAAAAAAGAATAGTATACTCGAAGTGAACAATAATTAATATTTACCATTTGGGAAGTAATGTCTAACAAAGTTTTGAAACTAGAAACGCCGTAATACTTGTAATCAGGTTCTAACACACACAAATCTAAAAAAAAACACTGAAAATAAATAGATATTTTAAAAATGCAAATGCAATTGTGGACTCATTATATATATATATTCTTTCGGGTAAAGCTTATTAAAACCTGTTAAACATAGTTGATCAACAAATCTTTAAGTTCGCATTAATAATTTCAATATGTTCGGTATTCTTTTACTTGAAACAATTGATGATTTATTGGCGACACAATTTAAACATATTTATTTTTAGTTCTTTTGATCTGTATTTAAACAGAAAACCAGAAATGAAACTTTACAAAATCAAATGGGGAGCAGCATTTCCGTAGGTGTCGAATGTTTCTGTATGCCAGCTATGCGGCTGATTCCGTTTGATTACAGACGGAGTGGACCTGCGGCGAACTGCAAGTCGGTCGCTGTAGTAACAATAACCATAGATACCGTTAACAAGCCTGAAACAAACACTAGATCATCTTCAAAACTAAACAGTGCTTTATATACGCCAGTTCTCCAGTGGTTCGGAGTTGACATAAAAGAACAAGGTATTGTTTCACCTGTCTTTCTCGTCCTTTCATACACAATGCAAAAGATGCGCACTGAAGTGTGGTAAAGAGTTATTTTATTTGCTGCTGAGCACTGAGAATTGAGGACACCTAGAGCAAGATTGAGCCGTGCGACTCAAATTTTATTTCTAGCACTACTGACAAGAGCAGTGCACTTTTATTACTTAATTAAATCGCCACAGTTCTAGTGAGACACCATCTTTGATGTCACAATGTTACTAGTGCAAAAGATTAACTTTAACGAATACACATTTGAAAGAGTTTAACACTGAGCATGTAACGTTTATTTTCTTTTCATAACGGTTAACTACGACAGGAAAAATTCTGTCGAAATGTGTGCATATACAATATCTAAAATATGCAATATTTATTTTCCTATTTTAGTTCCTAAATATCTTCCAATGAATCTGTGGGCAGGGAAGTACACCGTTTTTGGATTCTACAATCCAGAACAATCCGGGTCTTCCTATGTAAACTTTTCTGCTAAAATTGGCTCTGAAGATGTAAGTGTTAACCTTCTTTAACATTTCATTATAATTACTTTTAAGTTAAATATTAAGTATGTTTCTAAATAAATTTAAGTGTAAAATTCATTGACACACGTTGCGTTAGCGACATTATTTACCTATAAATAATTCTTACTGTTTAATTATGATTCTCTGATTGAATATACGGAGTATTATTCTTGTTTGTCGAGAAATAATGCGTATGTGTGCTCTGCTTAGTATATGCGTGTTTACTTTGTGAAGTAAATGCGTGTGTTAAATTGTCAACTGTACCAAATTAATGCGCGTGTTTCATCTTCCTGGCTACCCCGTGGGTTAACTCGGCCTAAACATTGTAACTTTGTGTTAACTTTGCTCATTTACAAATACACGTAAAGCTTGTTAGCTCTGCAAAGTTAACTTAACACGCGTTATATCTGCCTATTTATTGCGTATGAAAACCATGACTAGTTAAGGCGTGTTGTTTAATCTTTTCCTAGTAATTGGATGTGCTAACTCTGCCTAGTTCATCAATATGTATGCTTTCTGTGCGATCAATAAAATAAGTTTACGGAGTCTAGTAAATGCGTGCTTTACATGTAACTATGCATTACATGCATAGTACTAATAAACAAATTTGGACGCTATTTCAGTTGTGTTTAATTTTAATGAAGACAATAATTGTATCCACTGTTTCATATAGCCTGAAATTTTAATTGTTAAAATCATATCAATTTATGTTTGTCAAATTTTACATATCTGGCGTTGTTTTTAAAGGTATGCATAGACCAAGTGATCGAACTAAAGAAAGAGATGAATTATGAAGAACGCGAAAACCTAAAAATGCAGCTTCAGGTAGATATATATTTTAAATATTATGTCGAATATGTCGAATAATGATTATAATGTCTCATCTATTTTATATAATAATAAGCCGAACATTATTGACATTTTTTACAGTATGTGGTTATTAGAAGACTGAACACTAATAACTACATCATAATCGCCTAGGTTCAAAAAATATAATTTCATTAAAACTATTTATAAACTTAAGGTATCTTCTATAAGTTCGTTTTGTGAAATAAAAAATGCGAATTTCTAGAAATCCAACCGAGCCTGAAATATGTTCATATCTGTCGTTTTTGGTGATTTGTTCAGTTCCTTGTCCATCTATTTATGATCCAATTTTTTCATTACAAAAATATATCACTGACGGTGAGATTAGGTGTGTCGTTATTGATGATTCAAATGCACTTTAGTCCATGTAATAACAAAGATGCAATTTCATGTATATTTTCAATGACTTATTCCAGCAATTTTATTTCAGACGGAACTCTCCAAAATAAAAAGCCAGTCATCGGAACCATGTAAGTAAACACATGATAACAGCGGTTTGTGTAAAATGTTGAGTATAAAAACAAAATAATTATTATTCTTTAAATGGTCTTTACCGGGAGTGTTGACCGTAAATATGATGAAGTTAACGCTTAGATGCGCATTGTTTCTTTCAATACAATTTAAAGAAAGAAACATTAAGCTGCTTAGGCAGATTAATATTATAATTATAAAATGAAATAATAAAATCGTGTTAAATATATTTCTTACTGACTCTGGCAGAACCAGCTACGTCAAGTGCAAAACGTTATTGTTGAAAACTCAAACTGTTTTATATTCCTAATCTTCACTTTCAGTATAAAATGAGAAATACTCAGATAGATAATTTTCAGATAGGTATCAGCGAATTACGATTTATTTTGATATAGCATCATAATGTTTTACGCTTTTAATGCTTGAGCTCAAAATCAAAATTTAAGGCTAATTGTGAAGGCGATAAGTTTGAGAGTGCGTTATGCCACAAAATATTATTATTAATTATTATTAATTACCAAACTTATATAGCGCCCTTTTCATATACACGTTCAAAGGCGCTTTACAATGATCTAAACTGATAAATAATTACAAGCAATTTCATTAAAATCCTAAAACAGTATTTAAACAATAAATGTATGACATACTAAGAATAAGAATATAAAATAATAAATTAAAATGTGGTATTAATCTAGTTGTCTGAAATTAAAATAATTAAATATCAATATCATACAATAAAAATATTCTAGCGAAACTTCTTAGATACTTAATTTAAAATAATAAATTTTATAATCATCATCTAAATTGCATTTATATATTAAATCGAAAGTCTAAAACAGTTTACACTGGATATGTAACCGCCCTAAAAGATCTTAACAGAATTAAAACAGATTGTAAAATTATTATTTATATCAAGAAGACGATTTGGTAAGTCCCATCCCCATCCCGTTCCGTACCACACCGCCCGGGACCGACCGCGACACCCGCCCAGACCCGCCACCACACTCCCCCCAACCCACTACGAAGGTCCTCTGCACATGGAGGGATAACCTGAAAATATACTATGACAACAAGAAGTCGTCATTGTATACTTAACTTTCTTGAGTCTTGGCACAGCGCGACCGCACGGGACACCCCCGCGAGCAAGAAGCCCGATGTCCCGTCCCGGACTCTTCTTGATTCTTGACCCCAGTGAGCTAGAAGCTCGACTGGTTACTGATCTGGACAGTGTGGGACACACAGACTTCCAAAATCACTGTCTGGTTATTCATGATAAAAATAATATTCATAAGCTTGTTTGAAATAGTGTGTTTTAAGTGCACGTTTGAAAGAACACAATGAGCTTGAGTCTCTCACATTGGACGGTAGATCGTTCCACAGTTTCGGAGCTGCATATTCAAATCGTCGGTCGCCGTAGGTTACAGTTTTACTTTTTGGTATCACTAAAGTAAGTGCTTTGTTCTGAGATCGTAGATTCCTTCGTGGTTTGTAAACACATAACATTTCTTCCATATATTCCGGCGATTTTCCGTTCAAAGCTTTGTAGGTATGTGTTAAAATTTTAAATTGGATTCTGTATTGCACTGGAAGCCAGTGTAATTCTTTAAGTACAGGTGTAATATGATCGTACCGCGAGGTTCTGGAGATGATGCGGGCAGCTGTATTTTGAACGATCTGCAGTTTGTTGATTAATGTTTGAGGTACTCCATACAATAGTGCATTGCAGTAATCTAGGCGCGAGATAACCAATGAAGTCACAAGCTGTTTAGATGCATCAATTGTCAGATATTTCCGAATTCTGCCTATTTGTCTAAGATGTGCATAACATGATCTGCATACTGAATTAACGTGATCTTCCATGTTCATGTTTGAATCAAAGATGGCACCTAAATTTCTAACATTAACATTTCTAACATTATTAAGGTTGAACCAAGGTAAATCCAATTCCCATAGACCTCAATTTTAAATTCCCAATATTCAATGCACATTTAACACGATTTCTATCATCTAAATTTCTAGACATCCATATATGACTGTGAAGATCTACATTTCATCTATTCAAAAACACACAGCAAATGGGGGGTTAACTTAATTGTAAGAACATTACTGATCTCTAACCGAGCAGACCCTACTTTAAACGCGGTATCGCAAAAATAGACATCCGCACTTCCGGAACTAGTACGCCTCCAGCAAACGAGATATAGGCATAAAATTGCTTTCATTTTTTTTCCTGACATGTAACTCCTGCAAACAAGTCACAAACAGGTCGATTTCTACCGGTTAAGAGGCCCCCATATGAAGAGAAAAAAATAGCTTATATTGAAACGGACTTCATTCTAATGGACAACGGAGGAATACTGAGTTATTAAAAACAACAGTTAAATGTAAGTTGTTCATTAACAACAACAAAACGTTCGATATTGCTTTGGTTCATGTCCATGCCTCTGTCATGGTAATTTGCAACAGTCTTTCAACCAGGAAATTAAATAGTTACAGAGGCGGTAATAAAAGATGAGAAACGAAGTTTAGAGTCAACACCAACCCAAAGGGACAGCTTGGACACGGGTTATATGTCTCATAAGAAGTCAACAGACATGTCCTCACCATACCCCATGAGATACGTTCACACCTCGGACAGTAAGCAATTGAAACTGTTACATATATAACATTTTAACAGATCGCTCAACGGTTCAATTTTATATCGTATTTGCACCTCTAAATGTAAAAGGAGTGAACATTTTGACATAATATATAGAGAGGCACAGACTTTAAAAGGGAATACCGAAGGTAAACGGTGAAATAGTTCTTTCACATCACAGCTAAAAATAATATATTGACATGATCTGTTAAAAGTACATAGTTTATAATTTTTCCCCAAGAACGAACTTGACCTCAAACATTACATAAGCATATTAAAGTTGTCTATGGTTTAACAAAGCTTACATTGGTGTCATTAACCAAGAACCAATAATAAATATCATTTAATTATGACTTCTTGGTGAGTAATCAGTCCTTCAACTTCATTCCGTTTTTCTCGCAATTGTATAGGTGATGAGCAATTTTCAAAGCTTAAAGAAGAAAAAGACATTTTAGAAAAGGTAAGTTGTAGTTTAAACTATTTACATCTGTGCTTGTACAATTAAGTTATAAGTAATTTTGAATTACGAGCCTTTTTGGATTTTAGTTTAAATGGGTGAAAAAATAAACGAGACAGACGATCCGTTTATTCGCATTTCGCCAAGAAGACCGCTGAACTTGTTTTGAGTTATTTAAATAGATGAAAAGGGAACTTTGAAAGCCACCGAACACAACAAATATAAAAATTCTGCAGGCTCGGTTTGATTGAGCCTGTTCATGGGCAGTAATGGGATTGCATATTACTTCCCACGCCGCCTAGGCCATATCACACTTACTTTGCGTACAGTAAGTCCGATTATTACATGAACTATAAATAGACGCAACGCGATTGGTCACGCCCCCAAAATAACCGAGTCAATAAATCTAGATATTGACCCGCTTTCGCTGATATTGACCTGTCTATAAATAGAATGCGAAAGTTTCCATCTTTTATATTATTTATAGTTCATGTAATAAAATGTATAAGTTATATATATATATATATATATATATATATATATATATATATATATATATATATATATATATATATATATAACTATTTATAGTTCATGTAATAAAACAGTTATTTACTTATTAGCTGGGAAATATGCTGGTGATATTGACCGCAAAAATCGTTATTGATCTTGGCTATCGCCTCGGTCAATAACGATTTTTAGGCCAATATCACAGCATATTTCCCAGCTAATAAGTAAATAATTGTATATTACTAAACAGTATCATGGAATACAAGTGCATTTGAAAATGCTTTATAAAAACAATCGGTTTTCTTTTTTTTCAAATGTGATACCGTTTTTTATGAGTATTGATCAGCTAAGTATATAATTCAACTCCATCTGCCACAAGATCATTGAATTTCTTATTTATATAAACAAAGTATCACGTGGCTGTCAACTTATCTTGAATCAGTTATTGATTTCATTAAATGTTCTAAAAATAGTCGACGTTTATTACTTGAATTTGTGTCAGAATTTACTACCAATAATAGGAACTGATAGCGGATATGTACTCATAGACATCTATATAATACTACAATTATATAAACAAGACTGATCTTATGTCCGACAGCGGCGAATTAAATATGTTTTAGTGATTAATAATCTACAAGTCATAGATCTTGTTGTGGCGGTATCAAACCTGTTAAACATTTTGCTAGTAAACCTTTTATTTCAATCTACTTGTCTGTCATATGACTGTCTACTTATCGATAACGTACTATACACCGTATCAATTACTTTACTTGTTCACTTTGCAATATTTGTTTATCTGATATTTTGTAGAAATCCAGGATGAGAAGGAAAGACACGCCAGCTCACGGACTTTTCAAGACATCATCAATGCCTCATAGTAAGATAACAATGCCATTCTTATTGTCAAACAATACTTTTTTCATTATCAATAATGAGTTTCTTGAACTGTTTGGCAATCCCTGCCGGGGATGGAATAAACAACGCTTAGACCCTTGGTTGAGCTCAGCGAAATACTCACAAAAGTAAACAGTTATTGAGCTGCTGGGTAAGAAATGGTGCAACCTGTAACCTGGCTTAAATTGCAGTCAATTGTTTTGCAACTTACCGATTCATTGCGGTAACTCACCAGGTTTTCTTTTGCTTTATGTTTTTTCTTATTTGAAACTGATCGTTTTAAAAACCCTTATCGTACTTATCGTATTTTTTTGCGTTTGACTGTGTGTGAAGGCTCTTGATTTCTGAGTTAGGCTATTCGTATAATAGTATGCATGTATCACTAAAAAGATGTGTTATCATTTGTTGTAGATGATTTCAAGCGCATGACTGAAGGAAGCCCACTTAAAGAGGAAACAGAGTCGTCACACTCACCAGGTCTTTGTTTTAATTTATATATTATTGCTTTCTCAACATATTTCAGTTTATATGATTTTCTTTTTACAAAATATACTTAAATCCATCGGTCATCGGAATCAGCATTCTGGAAAGTTTTATTTTTAAACAGCATTAGTTGGTCTTCGGAAAATAATACAAACATGCTTTAAAGCATTCTTTATTTCACATATATTGATTTTTGTATTGGGTTTTCATTAGCTTGTTTACCTGCTAATCAAGTTCGCAAGTCCATAGGTGATTAGATATTACAGTTTTCTGCCACACCATGGACGTTTAGCAGTCCTGTGGGTAATTTGAGTGAAGCCCAAGAGCCCCTCCTTTGGAAATAATTAATGTTATCAGCTATTTCCGAAGCAGTTATTTATTCTCGAATATTAGAAGGTCCTTGTTACCTAACTTCGTGTTCAATATTGAGTCGATGTGTTCCTGTATTGTTGTTGGTCCTATTCTTTGAGATGAAAGAATGTAGGTTACTATATTCGCTAATTATCCGCTCTTTATTTGTGATGTGTTTTCTGCACTTAGTTTTACGTAAACAACAACATGACTATAAACAATTGGTAATTATCAAAGAGTTGTTTAGAATAATTGAACTTATTTTTTATAGCGTCCTGATGATTGTATGCTCAGCTTTCTCATATAGTATTGTCCTTCCGAAGACCTTGGTCAAAGAAAATAAAAAGGTGAAATATGCATATCAGGAAACGCCACATTCAGAAAAAACAGCCTCCCCACACAGTCAAGAAGAAGAGAGAGAGAGAGGGCGAGAGCATGGTTAATGAAATGATAAGTTAAAACAAGAATCCACTAATAATAATCAAAAATGAGAACCCGAGGGGATACCGCCTTGGAACGGTCAGTGGCAAATCAAATTGCCAATGGGGGTTTAAACCAAGTTCTATGGTGCATCAACCTCTCACTTGCCCCAACAGGTTCTCATATCACAAACCAAGAATATTAGATATAAAGATTATTAGGTATAAAGATTAGATATTCGTCTCAAATCCCAAGTATCTGAATGGCTGAAATGGCGACCAGTCGTCATTTTAGCCAATAATATTCATGAGATTTGAGGCTGGTCTTCAGTTTAAGATGTATGATCTTGGGCACTTTTCGCCAAACATGGATCAAACGTCAATTTACTTTTTTTATATTTTAGGCAGTGATTTAGTTCTTCAAGGGTTACCGGTAGAAAACAGACCATTCTCAGATCCAATGTTCTCGTACACGCCTGAAAGTGAAAATGCTGCTAAATATTCTGGTACTACAGAGACATATGATACAGAAACACCTATAGACGGAGAAAGGTCAACAGGTCGGCTCCGATTGGATATGTCCAAGTCTTTTCAGGATATCAGAGGTTTGTAAAATTAGATTTGCATGAATGTATTGTGGTATTCATAAATGCTCTAAGACCAATAACACTAAAAGTTTTAACATACTGTTTTGAACCATTAGATCATCATATTTTATTCATTGTATTTTCCCTTTTTGGTCAAGTTACCATGGCGTGCATTATTTTCACAAGAGATGCTTGTTTGCATTTAAATGCATAAAAAATAAACTAGTAACTTTTTGAGTGCAAGAAATATACTATTATTATATTTTGTGTGTGAACAGCTTTTTCCTCACCATTTTATTTTGCATCATTTGTTCGAATACTTAATAATATGACACAATCAAAAATTTCATAAAAGAGTCAGTTAAGTTCATTTCGATTATTTTGTATATGTGTTTTAATATCGAGATAAGACAGTCATGTAATTGAATCACATAAAGCCACGGTAAGACCCTATGTTATCCGAAGTTACAACACATCTTAATCCTTTAATATTTGGAATAAAACGTTTTATAGACTATGGTTCTTTTTGTTACAGAATTTTCAGAAGTACCTTTAAGTCCGATATCATATCAAGAAGTTAAAATGACGAAGTCACGGAAAAAACGCAGCATCGGCAGTAAATTAAGCCGAGTAACCTTGGAAGGTACTGGTTTGATTATAAATTATTTATATTTTATTATATAACAAGGTTAAACGTTTAAAATAAAATGCTTTCAACTGATGTTTAGTGGATGTCAGCAAAATTGTTACCGAGTGTTCATACAGACATGACAGTGTCCACGGACAGCCTTAGCATAATTCTTCACCTTTTTATGACTGGCGTATAAAACACATCAATGAATGTTCCTTTTACAATGCCTCTTCAGTTAATCATATCTCCCCTTCATCATCTGCATCAACTTGTTTCTTTTATCCCTGTAATCGTATTCGTGCTGATTTTACTCCAGGTGCTCAGTTAGGTCATTTAGTATCCGCCAGACCTAGATTAGTTGTTGTTCTTTGTTCATATGAGAACCTGTTGGGACAAGTTTGAGGTTGGTGAACCCTGGAATCTGCTTTAAACCCGAAGTGGTAATTTGGTTTGCTACTGACCGAGCTTATGCGATAACCACAATTGTTCTCTTTTTATTCATTGTTTATGGTGTCTTATTTGGATTTGATATACTTATAAAAACATGGTCGTTTTTGCTCTCTCCTTTTCGTTGCGCCTGTAGGCTGTTTACTGAATGTGGCGATTCCTAATATGCATATTTCCCTTTTTTGCACTGTTTGTTTTGTATTTTTGCGTAAAAATAGGAAGTGGTTTCTTTAGTTTCCATTGGATAATAACGTTCAGTTTTTAATTGCTGAACGTTGATTCATTGCAACATAGATCTTTGGTAATGATATGTTAATGCATTTGGGTTTCCTAATATATTGGACATGTCTTGCCAGATAGTTTTTGTAAATAGCACCTTGCTGATATATAAAACCTTTACTTTACCAGATCGGTTCTTAAAACCTCCAAACATGGAATCTCGGCAACCTTTAAAGCTTGATGTTGAAGATGATGCTGACGATGAAGGGGAGATAAGTTTAACTGAACACCTGCCATACAATGCTTCTGAACAACATGAAAAAAATGGCACTGAAAGCGAACGACAAAACATCATTGGACAACAGTCCTTAATAATCAATGACCAATCGCAAATGGATCTTGAAAAACAATCCCAAACCAGGAATCTGGATGTAAATAGCGGTACAGATCTATCTGTGGGTATTCCTTTAAATGTTGAGTCTTTATGTTGCAGAAATAACGAAATAGTCTGTCAGCCTGACGTAAAAGATAACTATGAAGTTAAAAGTATAACAGACTCCGAAACCAGCCGCACACAGGATACGCTTACATCTTCTGAAAACACTGAATCAGAAGTAACCAAAACAGCTTGTGAGGCGAGGTTGCAAAGTCACGAAGAAAAGGACGAACGGTCTTCATTGAACACACCTAAGCAAAGCGAACCTAAAGAAATCAGTCAACAAAAGGAAACAGAAGAGTTGTCTCAGAAAAACAGATTTTCGGGATCTCGAACAGAGATCAAAGTAAAACTAACTTCCAAATCACGTACATTTAGTTCTATATTTAACGACGCAAGAAATGAAAAACAGGAGGAGCAGGTTGATCAAAAGAAGCAATGCAATGTACTTAACAGAAACATTCACAAAACGTCGAGAGATGACTCAAGCTCTGATGAGAAAAAGCAGATATCAAAAGTAAAGAGAAGCTCAGGAAACTTCGCATTCCAACAGAAAACATCTTCTGGTGGTAACACAGATTATAATTCTGATAGATATAAACGACATATTAAATCAGTCTCAGTTTTGCGAAGACGTGATTCTGAAATGTCGACAATGGCTACCCAGAAAACATCGTTAGACAATAAAAGGAATAGAGCAGTGTCTTCGTTAGAAAGTCCAGGCAAGCCGAAAGAAGCATTTAGTGATTATTAGAAATACGTTTGTCATATGTTAAAATCAAAATTAATTTCATTTGGTAATGATGGTTTATAAAAAGGCAGTAAGGGGCACAACATTTACACGGTTTATTTAAATTACTTACCTCGGTTTCATACTAAACCAGCATAACAAACATATCAAATATGATTTATTACATTTTGTTGAATTTGTATTTATACATTCTCTATCCTAAAAGAAAGAAATATGTTTCACATTTTTATTCATTAAGACACACAATATTAGTCAGTGTTCAAAGAAAATAGGGTAATCCGAAAATATTCAATCTCAGCTACAATGTACTGAGTTTATAAAAAGTAAACAAAAGATACATGTATGTTGAAATGTTTTAACGGTCTAAAAGTTTCTGCAGGCAAAAAATGAGTGTTTTTAGAAGGGTAGACAAATGAGTCATAAAATTGAAAAATTCAAGATAGAATTGAATTATATCCAGTCCATTGATGTTAACTACATAATTGTATTTACTCTTTAATTCAGGGTTTATGTGGATAAATGTAATTGCTTATCTTAATTTTCGTTTCATTATAATATTATAATATTATACATACATGTAGTTCTTAAATGTCCATTACTTGTGTTTATTGTCGTGTTACATGTAGGAGTTTAAAGGTAGTTCATATTCTGGTTCCCGATCCTAAAACACAAGAGTCTATTATAGGATAGGCAACCAGATTAATGTTGTTCTATTGTAAAATTACTTGTTAAAGATAATTATAGAAACGGTTTGGTTGTTTTTAATCAAATGCTTGGTGAAATATGATTGAAATTGCGTAGTGTATCTATGGCTATTGGTTTACTTAAATATTAAAGATATTCCATATATGTATGGTGTTTTTTCAATTTATGTGTCATTTTTATCTTTTCGAACAACTTATTTTCAAATCTAAATATTCAATACTTTAGTATAAACATTTGAATTTGCTTAGGTAAAATACAGTTAACATACTCCGTTGACATTATTTAGGTATTAACCGTTTGAAAATAACTTCTGAACGAAAATACATGCGCACGTTTGTATTCTATTATCCCTTCATGGCTAGTTTTTGCTTTTGTTTTTCATATTTCACTTTATTGATGTTTTGCAAAGCAATTAATGTTTTCAAACTCTTAAATGTACAATTGGTTTGGTTACAGAATGAAATAAATTAACGTATTGTAAAAACAACAGAGTATAATTATGTCTAGTACGTTCTTAAAATTGTGAATTCAACCAATACATGTTTATTGTAATGTATACTGAACAAAAATAAAAGTATCCACTTTTTATGCTTATATTCTCATTAACATATTTTCATTTAATTAGGTACGCTTTGAATGGTGTTCAATTGGTCAATCTCAGTTGTTTTCAATTTCTATTGTTCAAGTCGAATAACAATTAATAATGGATTACAAAACACTACATATTCAATTTAAAGGGAGATAATTGGAAATGATTGGACTTTTTAGCGTAGTTTATCGAGGACTACTTGTTTTATTGATGAATATTTTGTGATTTTATTGATCACAAGAGGTGGAAAGATTGATTTAATTCAAACCAATATGAATACTTCAAAGAATCACTGACTTTTTCCAGGAACCCTCATTACAACAAAGGGAAAGATAACTAAGTTGTGGCTGCAGATTTTCAAGAACACTTTTTCTCTTTGCAATGATAACAAAAATGCAAAGTTGTCCACATACAGATTTCTCAGTTTTCGTTTTCAAATTTTAGAAAATTTAAGATAGGAAAGTGGATACATTTTATTTTTGTTGAGTATATTAGCAAATGACAATGGAAATGTTGATTTTAATTTAGACATCAATGATATAAAAAAATTGAACTTTAAACCTTAAAAGAGGCATGGACATAGATAACAACTAAATGCATTTACTTTATGAACAATTGTTTACTTTTTGTGAAGGTTTTAGTTAGTTCTCAATTATTTTGTTTCATTTCTTTTTGGAATTGTAGTTTTTTCTGCTAAAGAGTGTGGTACTAGCGACTTGGATGAGTTCTTAAATGCCCTAATGGAGAAATGTATTTACCTATAATGTTTGCTAACTGAGTTCAAACAAATTATATCTCTGATCAGCAAGCACATAACAATAAAACAAAAACACGTTCAAATCAGAACACAACAATTTATAGACAATAATTATAGTTTACCTAGAAATAAAACAAGCATGAAATCAGCGCATGCATAAGATGAAAATAATAAAACATGATGTGGTCATTTGTAAAAATAATGTTCTTTTTTTTCGAGAAAAACTCCCAATTTCTGTGTTTCAAGGTCACAACAGTTTTCTTTATTATTTTAAAACCAGACACTTTTGACAGATGACTGTACAATAATGCAGATAAGGGTTAACACAATATTTGTATCGTTTTGGTAGACGTTTCTGTCAGCAATGCTATTGCTTTCATTCAAACTGTTTTCTTTGCTTTGTAAATAAATTATTTTATACATGTATGCAGTTTAACTTGAGCAGCCAACCCTAATACATTTTCAGGACACTATAATGTTTGTCTATGTTTTCGGCTGGCAGTGATTATGAATATTTATTTCTGGTGTTAAAACAATACAGTTAAACGATATTCCTTTGAAATGGAATGCATACCTGACCTCAATAAGAATATCTTAGATTCAACTTGTCATTATAATTTCAACAGCTTATTGTAGTTGGATACAGATCAGCCTTTGCACATGCACATGCAATTGTTTTAAAATTTTGATCTTCAAGATTGTAAATGAATGCAAACGTGTTATCGATAAAATCACCTGTGTTTATCGTTGAAGTTGTGTGCTTTTCACAATATATGCAACATTTTTAGAATAGTGTTTGTTTTGAGATGGTCTTATTTTATGTGTGTGAAGTTGGCTCTACGTTCGTCGTTCGACGTTCGACATTCAAATTGCAGTTCGACGTTCGACATTCAAAATGCAGTTCGACGTCCGACATTCAAAACCAGTTCGACGTTCGACATTCAAAATGCAGTTCGTCGTTCGACATTCAAAACCAGTTCGACGTTCGACATTTAAAATGCAGTTCGACGTTCGACATTCAAAACCAGTTCGACGTTCGACATTCAAACTGCAGATTGACGTTCGACATTCAAAACCAGTTCGACGTTCGACATTCAAAATGCAGATTGACGTTCGACATTCAAACAAGTGTGACGTTCGACATTCAAAACCAGTTCGACGTTTGACATTCAAAATGCAGTTCGACGTTCGACATTCAAAATGCAGTTCGACGTTCGACATTCAAATCCAGTTCGACGTTCGACATTCAAAACCAGATCGACGTTTTACATTCAAACTGCAGTTCGACGTTCGACATTCAAAATGCAGTTCGACGTTCGACATTCAAAACCAGTTCGACGTTCGACATTCAAAATGCTTTTTGACGTTCGACATTCAAAACCAGTTCGACGTTCGACATTCAAAATACAGTTCGACGTTCGACATTCAAAACCAGTTCGACGTTCGACATTCAAAATGCAGTTCGACGTTCGACATTCAAAACCAGTTCGACGTTCGACATTTATACTGCAGTTCGACTTTCGACATTCAAAAAGCAGTTCGACGTTCGACATTCAAAATCAGTTCGACGTTCGACATTCAAAATGCAGTTCGACATTCGACATTCAAAACCAGTTCGACGTTCGACATTCAAAATACAGTTCGACGTTCGACATTCAAAACCAGTTCGACGTTCGACATTCAAAATGCAGTTCGACGTTCGACATTCAAAACCAGTTCGACGTTCGACATTCAAAATGCAGTTCGACGTTCGACATTCAAAACCAGTTCGACGTTCGACATTCAAAATGCAGTTTGACGTCCGACATTCAAAACCAGTTCGACGTTCAATATTCAAAATGCAGTTCGACGTTCGACATTCAAAACCAGTTCGACGTTCGACATTCAAAATGCAGTTCTACGTTCGACATTCAAAACAAGTTCGACGTTCGACATTCAAAATGCAGTTCGACGTTCGACATTCAAAACCAGATCGACGTTCGACATTCAAAATGCAGTTCGACGTTCGACATTCAAACCAGTTCGACGTTCGACATTCAAAACCAGATCGACGTTCGACATTCAAACCAGTTCGACGTTCGACATTCAAAACCAGTTCGACGTTCGACATTCAAAACCAGTTCGACGTTCGACATTCAAAATGCAGTTCGACGTTCGATATTCAAAACCAGTTCGACGTTCGACATTCAAATTGCAGTTCGACGTTCGACATTCAAAACCAGTTCGACGTTCGACATTCAAAATGCAGTTCGACATTCGACATTCAAAACCAGTTCGACGTTCGACATTTAAAATGCAGTTCTACGTTCGACATTCAAACCAGTTCGACGTTCGACATTCAAAACCAGATCGACGTTCGACATTCAAACCAGTTCGACGTTCGACATTCAAACCAGTTCGACGTTTGACATTCAAAATGCAGTTCGACGTTCGACATTCAAAACCAGTTCGACGTTCGATATTCAAAATGCAGTTCGACGTTCGATATTCAAAACCAGTTCGACGTTCGACATTCAAAATGCAGTTCGACGTTCGACATTCAAAACCAGTTCGACGTTCGACATTCAAAATGCAGTTCGACGTTCGACATTCAAAACCTGTTCGACGTTCGACATTTAAAATGCAGTTCTACGTTCGACATTCAAAACCAGTTCGACGTTCGACATTCAAAATGCAGTTCGACGTTCGACATTCAAAACCAGTTCGTCGTTCGACATTTAAAATGCAGTTCGACGTTCGACATTCAAAACCCGTCCGACGTTCGACATTCAAATTGCAGTTCGACGTTCGACATTCAAAACCAGTTCGACGTTCGACATTTAAAATGCAGTTCGTTGTTCGACATTCAAAACCAGATCGACGTTCGACATTCAAAATGCAGTTCGACGTTCGACATTCAAAACCAGTTGTACGTTCGACATTCAAAATGCAGTTCGACGTTCAACATTCAAACCAGTTCGAAGTTCGACATTCAAAACCAGTTCGACGTACGACATTCAAGACCAGTTCGACGTTCGACATTCAAAACCAGTTCGACGTTCGACATTCAAAATGCAGTTCGACGTTCGACATTCAAAATGCAGTTCGACGTTCAACATTGAAACCAGTTCGACGTTCGACATTCAAAACCAGTTCGACGTTCGACATTCAAAATGCAGTTCGACGTTCGGCATTCAAAACCAGTTCGACGTTCGACATTCAAAGTGCAGTTCGACGTTCGACATTCAAAACCAGTTCGACGTTCGACATTCAAATGCAGTTCGACGTTCGACATTCAAAACCAGTTTGACGTTCGACATTCAAACCAGTTCGACGTTCGACATTCAAAACCAGATCGACGTTCGACATTTATACTGCAGTTCGACTTTCGACATTCAAAATGCAGTTCGACGTTCGACATTCAAAATCAGTTCGACGTTCGACATTCAAAATGCAGTTCGACATTCGACATTCAAAACCAGTTCGACGTTCGACATTCAAAATACAGTTCGACGTTCGACATTCAAAACCAGTTCGACGTTCGACATTCAAAATGCAGTTCGACGTTCGACATTCAAAACCAGTTCGACGTTCGACATTTAAAATGCAGTTCGACGTTCGACATTTAAAACCAGTTCGACGTTCGACATTCAAAATGCAGTTCGACGTTCGACATTCAAAACCAGTTCGACGTTCGACATTCAAAATGAAGTTCGACGTTCGACATTCAAAAAACCAGTTCGACGTTCGACATTCAAACCAGTTCGACGTTCGACATTCAAAACCAGATCGACGTTCGACATTTATACTGCAGTTCGACTTTCGACATTCAAAATGCAGTTCGACGTTCGACATTCAAAATCAGTTCGACGTTCGACATTCAAAATGCAGTTCGACATTCGACATTCAAAACCAGTTCGACGTTCGACATTCAAAATACAGTTCGACGTTCGACATTCAAAATCAGTTCGACGTTCGACATTCAAAATGCAGTTCGACGTTCAAAATTCAAAATCAGTTCGACGTTCGACATTTAAAATGCAGTTCGACGTTCGACATTCAAAACCAGATCGACGTTCGACATTCAAAATGCAGTTCGACGTTCGACATTCAAAACCAGATCGACGTTCGACATTCAAAATGCAGTTCTACGTTCGACATTTAAAACAAGTTGTTCGTTCGACATTCAAAATGCAGTTCGACGTTCGACATTCAAACCAGTTCGACGTTTGACATTCAAAACCAGTTCGACGTTCGACATTCAAAATGCAGTTCGACGTTCGACATTCAAAACCAGTTCGACGTTCGACATTCAAAATACAGTTCGACGTTCGACATTCAAAACCAGTTCGACGTTCGACATTAAAAATGCAGTTCGACTTTCGACATTCAAAACCAGTTCGACGTTCAACATTCAAACATTTTTTTGAGTAACCTATGTGTATTCCGAATGCAAGTGACTGTTTTTTTTTTACCATTTTGAAGGTATATGGTGCAGTTGCTTAAGAAGGGCCGATTTTACTTTGAAAATTCTTGGTTAAATTTTAGTGACCGGTAATTATCTGCACTTATTTTTTTTGACTCGGGAAGGTATGTTCAGGCGATAGCCGAGAGTGATCCGGAATAGGCCATGTTGGGGTGATCCGGAACTACCCATTTTTTAGTATTTTTATTGAAAATCACGCAATTTTACGTCTTATTCTAAAGCGACTAATTTTTATATTTATTTCAAATACAAAGGCCTGTTTCTTTGACCATATTACATGATTATGGTAAAGTTGCTAAAGTATGACCAATTTTTACCCTGTAAATACTTAGTGTTTACCCTAGTTTTTCAACCAATCACAATGCTTTATTTTTTTAAATATCTCCTTTCTATTTCGTGTAGAAACAGTCTATAGAAACTATTGTTATAGAACAAACTTTGGGGAAAACTAGCGTAAACACTAAGTCAGTTAGAGTCCAAATAGAGAAATCTACAAGAAATAGACACGCCAGTCGGTCGCTACCGCTCCCTCCTTTGCCGTGTCTATTTCATGTAGATTTCTCTATTTGGACTCTAACTAATACTTGGTTATCTTTAAGTGACCGGAAATTATTCGGACGTACTGTTTTTGACCAGGAAAGAAATTTGGCGATGACCGGAAGTGATTCGGAATAGACCATGTAAGGGTGATTCGAAACTACCCGTTTTATGGTTTTTAGTTGAATTTAACGAAATTTCTTCATTAACCCAAACATAAATCCGTACCTATATTCCGAATGCAAGTGACTCAATAACTCTCTCTCACTCTATTTCTAGACAAATCTGAAATCTGGAAGAAGTGTTCAGGTATTATAGTCTTTGTAAATCGTGCCACTGCCACTTCATAGAATCAAATGATGTAGTAATAACGGACTGGACCTTAAAAAGTAATTGTGTGGATGCATATACTCCATGGGAATTGTACAAGTACGAATAATCGATAAATTCAATTTTCCGTTTATAGTATTGTCAGAACGAAGCATATAATTTCAATCAATATCAATTTCAATATTTACAGATAACGCATTGTGTACGCAGACTTTTAAGTTTGTTGCATTCTTGCTTTCACTTCAATCTGGTGATGAATGTGAGGGGTTGCGGGGGGATTTGGTTAAGAAATACTTATACCGTGGCATGGTGTGACTTGTTCGAACGTTATTTCGTTTAAATCTCTTTAGTAACGATTTAAAGAACGAAAATGCACCAGTGCCGTCAGTGGTGGAAAAATTTGAAAATTAGTCTATTTTTTACCTCGAAATGCTGCATAAAAATAAAAGATTCTACGTTTATTGTTTTGAGTTCAAGTGTTAATTATACATGTATCTTAAATGTATGCTTTTAAATAAAAAAATATGAGACTATTTTCATGTCATATCCTGGTTTTGATGTCAGCACAGGAATATGGCACATTTTGTGTCTATATAGACCCTATATTGATTAAGTTTATTAGGGCTTTAAAGACAAATTTAAAAATTATTAGCAATATCAATATACAATGCATACAGAAGTCGTTTTTTATGTGATAATTCATAACTCTCTTCTACCTCTTCCAAACAAATAATGTACACATCTGCAATGCACTAAATCTTTTGACGATTATAGTAGAATGACAAATCCGCTCATCATAACTCTGTTTGAAGTATTATTATATATAATAGGAATTTAGTTGCATCTTGTTATCTTATAGTGTTAAGCGCATAGGCTTAAGGTGGAACGTGAATTTTCGAATTTATTCATCAAATTTGGCTTGTTTTTTTTTTACTGACGATGACTCCAGCATGAATCCGCAAACAGTTTTTCTAATAGTAGTTTGTTTTGATATTTACCTTCAAAGTTAGCTATCAATGCCAGTTTTGTGTAGTGACGTCAACGACGCTCGCCGAACACTTTTTCGAGGCTTGCAGAAAAGTGGGGTTTTCAATTGCATTTGTTGAATTTACGGACCCATAAACTCAGTTTTGTAAATTTATTTTTGAATATATAGTGGTAAGTTGACAGGGGATGATGGTTTTATCACCCACATCAGATATTCAATGTAAAAAATTCTGGTCCCAGTCAAGGACTGGGATGCGATTCATTTGTTCTTTCACATATGAATTGCCGCTGAAAATACCTTTCCAGTGATGTAAGATGTAACATATTGACAACGTTGTGGACCGCTAAACACCGTTTTCGCGTTTAACATAACGCCGACTTTTTCCTTTTTTCTGTCAACTTTTCAAACTTTGGAAAATTTCCCGAATTAATTTTTCATTTTACTTAAAAAGTTTTTAAAAGCAATGTCAAGCGAATAAGAGAATAAAATTTGGGGGTCATAGACTTTGTTATTGTGCTATTAATATTTAAAGTACCCATATTATAAACTCCGCCAAAAGACACCACAGAGGATGTTGAATTGATTGATCATATAAAAATGACATCAAATCGATTGCTCTTTGTTTCTAATTTTGTCAAAAATATCTTGTAAAAAATGCTAAAAACAAACATTCAAAAAGGGGTATGATACTATCGACATTTCTTTGTACTTATAATTTTATAAACTTATATTTCTTTGGAAGATATAGACATTTGAATAAAACTGTTCAAATCTTTAGTCTATGCACCTAATAGAAATAGTGTAGCGCCTAAATTTGTTTGCGGTGACGCGTAAAATAATTTTGTAAAAATAAATTTTTCGTAGTTCAAGCAGATCTATAAAAATATCTATCAATTCTAGTTGCCTTATTTTGTCTTGTAAAAAGTTTAAGGGATGACAAAAAAATAAGCTGTTCGTATGTTTGATTTTCCCCATTTTTTTCTGCAAATATATACCTTTTGGGGGTTGTAAGCTGCGATTTCAAATTGTTGACATTGATTACAATTTCAGCGTTTACTTACAACGTCAGTATGTTGTTTTATTGTTCCATAATGGGGGTGCTCTATGGGGTACGTATGTACCGAGAGCTATTCCATTTATCCACATACGTTGCACTTCTTATTGTGAAAATTTTAAATTCGTTAATGACTGATCGAAATGTTCTCCTAAAAGCGTCTAAAAAGTATAGCAAAAGAAGAGATCGTCAAGTTGTTAGTGGTATGTTGCTTGTCGGAGACGATGGGAATCGCACACCGTGAGAAACGACAAAACCAATCTGAAGGCCTCGGCACTGAGGTATGGAATACGCCCTCCGTTTTCTTGTTTGAATGTACTTTCGCGATAGCGGCTGCGACACGCACACTGACCACGCAAACTGTGGTTCCTGAACGTGTCTTGTTCTAGCCTGCCATAGATTCCTAATGTAGTAGGGTCTGTATTTTATAGTTTAGTCTCTGCTACGTATTTCCATTCTTATAGTCTCTTTTATAGTCTCGGCTGTGTTAGAGTCTAATTTCAGCTGGACTTCTTTCCTTTAATTATTTTAACTGGTTTTAACCGGAAATGAGATGGGTGAGCGATTTTCAAGGAAAGCGCGGGTGGCACTTTTCACTTGGTATTCGAATAGTTCAGACGTTTAAAATGGTCTTCTACTGTTTTTGGGTTGTCTGTCTATTAGCAGTTCATGAAGGTAAATGCTGGCTTGCTGAAATGCTTAATCTATAATGTTATTCTATATTTCGATCGAAAACATTTGTAAAGTTGTTCAGTTTTGGTAACTGAAAGATGGCAGTCGCAAATGACAACTTTCCATTTCTTCGATTACGTTTCCCCTAAATATAACAGCATGTATTTACTCTTCTTTCGTTATTAACAGCTTGAAGCACCTACAGTCCACAGCACAGCACAGTGAGGTCGCAGGGAGGTCTGTTTGTGAGGGTGGCTTTGCAGGTTCCAGAAACCTGGTAAGTTTGATGTGTTAAAATGTAAACCCAATCTCTTTCTTGTAATTTATTAGATGTATTTGTTTTTATGATAAATGTCATTTCATTATGTTTTAACATTTTGGACCACTGTGCTATCTCTAAGCTCGGATTGATGTCCGACAGCTATTCATGTGTTCAATATAGCATGTGACTGAGCAACTATTAAGCTTAATGTATACACATGAGACTCTAGAACCATGTTACATCTATTTCAGAGCCGGATTCCTTGCAGACATTATAAATCAGAGTTTTCCGGTTTATCAAGTGCGTGAGACCACGAAAATACATGTACCTGGGACTTTATAATTATTACACAACATTATATGGAACTGTGTTTCATAAGTGTCATATTAGTGGATGTGTGTTGCACAGTCATAGATCTTCGTTATGATTTATTAAATTTAGAACTTACATGGTGTTCATCTTTCTACATTATGAAATTACCACCCCCAACCCAACTGGGTAACACGAAAATGTATAAGAACGGCAATTCCACGCCTGTATGTCGTGTCTGCGGATATGCGCAGTGTGCGATTTTCACTGTCACCGACAATCTGCTAAGAAAGGTACCACGAAACTAAGCAGCATCAGACAAAGAAAATTGCTGTAAAACTGATATAGAAAGAATCCGATTTTTTTTACCCTTTCCTATCTATACACGCATTTTCTCGCCTAAAGCAAACGACAAAATGCAGGTTATTTTCATAGATTTTTCTTCGCTGTGCCACATCCGGAAATCCTCGACGATTTTGTTCGGAACGTTCTGATTGGTCGAAATATTGACTTAGTCCGGGGAAATGGTTTGCACACAAATCGTTCGACCAATCAGAACGCTCCTTAAAAAAGCGTCGGGGATTTCAGGAAGTGGCACTAAGGAGAAGAATCTATGAAAAAATAACCTGCATTTCGGATGCCGTTTTCTGTTAAATATTACGGGTAATTCGAGGTCTTGGTGAGACCTTTTGACATTTAATGTTAGATCAGACCCAGTTGCGTTGAACCAAACAGCTGTAAGGTTGGAACCCTCCGTATTGTAGGAAAAACAGCCTCTCGAACGGGGGTAGAGTCTGGAGCCGTTCCTGACTATTATTCAATTATATACATAGAATATACATTTTAAACTACGATTTTGACGGTGTATTTTTGAATATTTTGATAGAATGGAATAATATTATTGACTTGACACCAATTTTACAAAAAAACAAGGGCATATAAGTAAGGGTTGGCAAGTGGGGGGCTGGTCAAGCGCCAGTGTTTTTTCATCTACTTCGAAAATGCTTAGTATGTCAATAAACTTTGATATGCAGCAAAACAATTTGCATAACGTCGGAGCCAGTCGCAAAATCGTGCCAAATGAAAGATCTACAAAGACAATTTTATTGCTATTATAGTAGTATCATTATATTTCGCCGGGACCAGTTTTCGCACATAAGCCATTGCGGTGCCATTTGCGCAGTTATATTATTATTATTAATATATTATTATTTAAGAAGCCTAATATGTTAACATGTACTTCGTGAGTTCTATAAAGAGACCGAAAGGCTGGTGGCACTTGTAAATGAAAATAACAAAAGGCTAGTGTGATTGATAAAATTAATGGGCATTCATTAAAATACCATAAACTTGTAAGTAAATAAACATTTTGATTATTTTAACTTATCTGGGCTGAGAAAAAAATAACCCTTATGAAAAGCAAAGAGAACATTATCAAAACTGTAACATCAATTATGTTACAAACACATATAAACTGAGTGAAGATGATATTTCGGCCAAGCAAATGAAGGTTTTGTGTTCCGTCTTCATTGTTTGAGGAACAAAGCAAGGATGGCATGGGGTTAATACGATTGGTCGACATATTAACAGAAGTTTTTATATAAAAAGAACAAAAGTACTAAACGAAATATTTAGGTTATGCAGAATGTTACTAGACAGTTGAACCCCGACATAAATCATTTTATAATCGATATTGTTAAATTTCACTCGACTTTCTTTCGCGCATGTTTTCTAGTGCAGATTTCGCGAAAATTAAATCCGCATGCAATATAATGATACCACAGTATCTCTCGAAGTTTCTCATCGCAGCCATATGACGAGGATGTAGCCGAAAAGCCGAGTTAAATAATATTACTTTAAAATTATAATGCAACATATGAAGGGCACGCTGACAAAATTATATTACCAGACGAAACTTAAAAAAAAAAACAAGTTTCTTAACACTGCAGACCTTGATTAAACTCAAAAATGTGAAGCATCATATACATGTATATTATCATCAATAGCGGACTTAATTATATTCAAAAAATAAATTTACAAAACAGGGCTTTTTAGTCCGTAAATTCAACCTGGGCTGTTCACAAACAAAATCATACAAATTTAAATTAATGTACAAAAACACGACGTTTTACAAACTAACCCATATACGAAGATTACTAATATTCATTCAATGATAAACAAAGGTTATTACTTGTCCCAATCCATTTATGGTAGTTCCAGATCACCATATCGGATTTTTTTGGACTTTTGCCTGAATGTTACTTCCCGAGTCCATAAAATTGTCAGAATGACTTCCTTTCACTAAAAGTAAACCTTAAAATCGGTCTTACTTTAGCAACTGTACCATATTCCTATAAAGAAGTTTCGCTACTGCCGGACATAGAAAATAGATCTTGCATAAATATATCCATTCAGGTATTAAATGATGCGTTTTGATTGCGTTCCGTGTAAACATGGTGTATCCCATCCGGTATAAAATACACGAGTATATGAAAAAAATCGTTAATTAAAAATGTGTTTGGACAGTTCCGTTTCATCCCAACATCGTTTATTCTGGATCACTTCCGCTTTAGTCAAAAGCAACAATCCCGAATATGTTCCGGCCACTAAACGATAATCAAAGATTTTCAGGGTGAAATTGGGCCTACTTTAACAATTTTACCATCGTCCTCAAATGGCCAATGAAACAGTCACGTGCATTCGGAATACAGGTACAAATTAATTACTAAAGGATAAATGTGATTAAATGAACGAAATACTTTAAATTTAATAAAAATTAAAAAAATGAGATGGTTCAGATCACCCCTACATGATTTATAGCGGATTATT
>JAZAYU010001174.1:0-76720 GCA_038501625.1 Corbicula japonica | reverse complement strand
CTGCTTTTTGCCGTTTCAGAGAATTTGATATTTTTCTTTGTTGTCTATGACATAGAAATTACCATTATCACAAATATGTATCGAAAGCACAGTACGACACTCAGATATCGGCCGTCCACTTGTTAATATGAGATAGTAAACGAGATGCACGTGCTTCACGAACCTTCGTAGACAACGCCAAAGAGTTGTCTACGGGATTTAGACAACGGTAATACTGGCCACTGATTGGCCAGTGGACGATAGCTGTGGTCTAATGTTTTGATAGAGATATGTATGAGTAAAGCAAGACGATAACTGTAAAACAGCGGTTATTGTATTTACTGATGTGTTAAAAATTGAGGCCCGACGGGTTAATTCATAATAGTATAATGAACAGGACAATCAATAACTTTTTAAGCATTTGCATGGGCATTTAAACAGCAAAAGAAATGCGCGTAATGATTGGCTAATAATTTGTAAACATTAATGATGAAATTTAATTTTACTTAAAACACCTATGCGCTTGAACAATTAGATGGGCCTCAATATCGTCCTTTAGCTTGACATCTAGAAGTACTGTTATAAGCGCAGTTGCACATGAAAACCATGACTTTTAAATTATACAGTATAAATTGAGAAAGCTGTACCTTTCCCTTTAAACTCCTTGAACGATATCGACCAGATCCTCATCTTGCAATGATTTTTTTTGTAGAAGAAATCATGGTTATTGAGTTGTCTGCCGGTAACGGATATGTTAAGTCGACATCTCTGTTTTCAATGTGTAACAAAACAAACAAGTTTCACCAGAAACATTTATCAGTCCAGAAATAATAATTCTGATGCCAACAAATGGTAGAGAGATATGAGGTGATTTCCAGTTCGGAAGAAGGTCGGGAAGCACCAAGTTTTCAGTGTCTACGAAACACTCCAAGATCGACTGAAAGGCAATTCAATGCAAATTATTTCCTTTCAGTGTTTCAATGTAGGACTTAAATTGAATTAATACCTTAACCTGTTAACGGCATTTTCAGCATTAATTGGGAACATCTTATCCAGTATCTATATTTTTCTGTTTTGCAATGTCAACAAAGGCTTACGAAGTACATGAACAATAACTCGGAACAAGCTGATATGGAGAATCGTAACCCATGGAAGTTTATCAGCATTTCCCCACTGTTCCGTTCTACTAAAATATATTTTGGGAAGATGTTATAACATTAACTCACAGGATTCGAACAAAGCATCATTTTATTAAAACTTCGAGTAAAAACACAACAACTATTTTTGTAATAACGTAGAATATGAGTGTGTACGTTTTTACAAGTCAATGAAAACACTTTCTCATATTTCACATTTTGAAGCAAAACTGATACTATGGGTGTAACAACATTTAGAAGGCGTATTGGCTGGTGAAGTGTCAGTGCCTTACTAAGTACATTGTATTTTAATTAAGAAATCTTCTTATTGACTAAAATATTATTTCAATTCAATTCAATTATTTTATTAGAGTCTCATTCACATTACATATACACAACACAGTTTATACAATAAAATTATATAAATGTAGTAGTACATGCATGTGACCAATCATTATTGATTTATAAGAGACTATTTGATACTAAAAGATACAGTAGCTTTACACCTAAAACACTAAAAACATTCTATGATAAGACTAAGTAATGCACCTTAATTAAGACATATATGGATTTTAAAACAATAATGTACTCATAGTACGGCATATATCAGTTCTATTGTCAAAATTGTAAAACACTAAAAGAATTGTTGTATTATTAGATTATTCTTATATACAGCTATACATTTTTACAGTTGTTATAAAACTGTCATTTATATAAGTGTTTTCTCCTTTCTTGGAGAATATTATAGCAGGTTTTGGCTGACAAATACATCAAATTCTCTTTAGTAAAAATGTAAATAAATTTCTCTAAATCTGACATGTTTTGACATTCATAATTTGTAGATAGAGTATCCAGTAATTGACATCTAATATTGGCATAGATTGGACAATGTAGAATTACATGCATCTCATTTTCAACAGTATTTGTACAATGGAAACATGTTCTATTACAAACAGCAATATTTTCATATCTACCAGTTTCCAGACGTATTGGTGCAACTCCGCACCTAAACTTTGCAAAGGCACTTCTGTACCTAAAAGGAATGTTTCTTTCAACATAATACTCTGTTTTAAAATCTTGTTTAAAAAGCTTATAGGTTCTTAGTTTATTTCCACCTTGACCTCTGTTTCCAGTCTCTCTATTTATTAAATTTTTCCAAATAGCAATTTGTTTATCAAATATTTTACATTCTATTTCTTTCACAATACTTTTTGAGTTTCTGACATCTATACCAATCACATGTGACATATCAATATCATGGAGACATACTTTTATTCTTTTAAAACTATTCTTAACATTACAAGATTTTGCCCAGTCAAACATTTTCTTATTAACTCTGGTGTCATTCATATGAATGTTTCTAAAATGCTGTCTAAATACAGATCCCCATTGCTTAACAATTGGTGGTTTCCAACCCATCTCCCCCAAAACTGCAGCATTTGACGTATACTTCCCAACGCCGAGATAAAAACGCATTGCCCGGTTCTGAACGGCATTGATACAAGAATATGACTTATCTCCCCATATAGGTGCACTGTAACTTATTATCGGCCAAACGCAAGTATCATACAGTTTTGTGAAAGTTGAATAATGGAAACCACCAAACACCTTGCTTTTGGATATAATTAGCCCTAATGCTCTTGAAGCTGACATTGCAACAGTTTTTGCTATTTCATGAAAATCTAAAAATTCATTTAAAACAACACCTAGATACTTGTAATGTGATACAATCTCTAGAGGAGCATTTGCATTATGAAATACGAAATCTGACTTTACAATACTATTAGGCCTAAAATGCATTATCTTAGATTTATCATTATTGATTTGCATTTTATTCTGTGTACACCAAACATTTAATGCATCTAATAGAATCTGTAAATCCTGAGCCGAATCTGCCAGGAGAACTACATCATCGGCAAATAACAAAATACAAACTTTTCTATCCTCTATATCAATACCTATATCCAGGTTGTTTAGATATGTCACAAGATCATTTATATATAGATTAAAGAGCATGGGGGAGAGCGGACAACCCTGCTTCAAGCCACACTTAACGTCAAACCAATCAGTGCTAAATCCGTTTAATCTCACACAGCATTTCACACTTCTGTAGAGAGACATCACAGCTTGCAGCAGGCGGCCCTGCAGTCCCTCACGTCTTAATTTATCAAATAGAAGGGTTCTATCGATCGTGTCATAAGCCTTTCGATAATCAATAAATGCTGCAAATGTAGATAGTTTTTTCAGTTTTCTAGTTTCAATAACATTTGTCAATGCTTGAACATGGTCGATAGTACTCCTTCCTTTAACAAACCCGTTTTGTTCATCTTTAATAACATGCTCATCACAACACCATTTTGTAATGCGATTATTCAAAATATTACAATAAATTTTATACATTGTGGGCGCTAGTGTGATACCACGATATGACAAAGGGTCTCTAGGATCAGATGTAGATGATTTTGGTATAGGACAAATAATACCTTTAGACCAATCGTCTGGAACTTTACCAGTAATAAAACATCTATTGTAAAGACTATGTAACATTGCAATTGCTGCATCATTTTTCAGTAATTCATTAGGGATTTCATCAATGCCCGACGATTTTGATGATAAAATACATTTAATGACTTCATCAATGTGTATCATTTGATTAAAAATAGAATTATCTAAAGTAATATCTTCTAATTCTACACTTATATTATCCCAGTTTATCGTAGTGTCATCCGGGCTAAGAAGGCCCTGAAAATCAGTGCGCCATTTCTCAAGAACTACATCTGGGTCATTACATAAGGAACCATCAGGCAAATTAATCTCAAAAGGGATTTTCTTTAAGCGTTCGTTGCCTAACCCTATATTCCCAATTTTTTTCCAAAATGTACCTGATGTAGAATCTACAGCTGCTTCTAATTCACTCTGAGCTTGGTTAACATGATGCCTCTTAGCACGTTGGACACTACTATCAAAATGCTTTCTTTTCTGCACAAATACATGTCTTAGATTAGACCTTTCCCTTGACTTAGACTTAAGCCATTGTTTTTCAGCTTTACACATTTCTGACCATAGAACAGTTAAGTCATCTGACCACCAGGGTTTCTTTGTTCTTAGCTTTTTCTTAGTAGCATTAGAAGTGGACAACTTAACTGTTTTATGTTTCAATTTACTGTCCATTTCATTATGAATAATATTTACAAAATCTTTATAAGCCTGATTTATACTATTTTGAGATAAAACAGAGCTTTCTAGCTGTTCAATTGTGCTAATAATTCTAGAATGAACATCTGGAGTTGACATAAAATTATCATCAATATTTTTAAAAACATACACTTCTTTGCTAGTGTTTAGTATTTTTCTATCCAGTACATTTTCTTTACAATTACCATAATTTGATAAAACATGTTTCCACTTTAATATAGAATGGTCTGGTATATCATTATTCTGAAAATTACTAAATAAAGCATAATTTTCTAATATATTTGACATAGTAAGAACTTCAAAGTCTACAAACTTCTGCAAAGACTCGTAGGGTACCAAACAAAAGTCTACGACCGATGCACCTTGTGGACCAATAAACGTAAAGTTGTTGCTGATTGTATTACGTCCATTTAAAATGGCAAAATTCACATTGATTAAAAAATCAATTAAGTATGAACCAAACCCATTTGTTGAAAAATCAACAACATGTCGATCAGGTACATTATCTACACCAGGTATAAAATCTGGATCATTTGCACATCTACTATTAAAATCCCCGCACAAAAACATACAAGTGTTTTCCTCTTGATATTTAACAATTTGACACAAAAGGTTTTCATAAAATTTTTGACCATCTACCTGTCTTGTGGAGTTTTCGGGAGGTAAATAGCAAACACATGCAATTATATTTTCATAAAAATTATTTTTACACTTCAATTTTATCCACAATATACCTTCATTGTCATTATCAATGACAGATACATTAAAATCTTTTAACAATTCATTACTTAATAAAAAGGCCACGCCTCCAGAGCCCTTTTTAGCATTAATATGTAATTTGGTTCTATTATTCCCAATAAATGTATAGTTATCAAGGACTAGTTCTTCATCCTTCATGAGATGGGTTTCAGCCAGTCCTAAAATGTCAAAGGTATTTTCATTTACACAAAAGTTTCTAAAAATAAAATTATCACAATGTTTATCACATTTCCACCCTTCAACGTTCCAAAACCCGCTGATGACCTATCTCCGGTAGTTTCTTGGACCACGAGCACAGTTAGCATAACTGTCATAGTGTCCTCGTTCCCCTGAATAATCATAGTGTTCTCTCTGTGGTTTCCATGTAAGCCTCGGTTATCGCGTCTTTCTCGAGATGCTTCGCAAGACAAACGCCTGTCGACACGACCTGAACCATCACGGTGGTCTCTCTGTGAATTCCTTGGAGAGCCTAAGATATCGCCCCTATCTCGAGATGTTTCAGACTTATGCCGATCAACAATACTTGAACTTCCACGACGATGCTCTTTTTCCCAGGAATATTCCTCTCTCCTATCAATGCGTGACACAACATGTGTGCCCCTAACCTCGAGATCATTCACATCACCCCTTTTGGCACTCTGGATTCGCTCCGCTTTAGATTTATCACTATCTATGAACACTTCCCGATAACGACTAGAACTATTTAAACGAAATTTTGTATCTAGCACTTCCTTTTTATCAGATGCATTTTTCATTGTGGCGACAATAACTCGTGATCCCGGTTTCGATCCTTTTCTCTCTGCTTTGATTGCTCTCACTCTGGTTCTTACCCCATCTGCTAATATGTTGTTTACTGTTCTAAGTGTATCTTCATTATTGGATTCGCTCACATTTCGAAGGATTATGTTTCTTTCTATTCCATTTGGACTTTGGTTTTCCTTTGACTCATGTTTTAAATCGTCGATAAGGTCATGAATATTATTTGTAGCGCCTTCAAAGTCTGCTTTACATTCCGCTAATATATCTCTTTTAGCATCACTAACTTTATCTTCCACCATTTTCTTGATTTTATTAGTTTCATTTGTTATTCTGTTGTCGAGTGTTTTCTTCATATTGTTTGTGACTTTCTCCTCGACGGTCTTTTCAATATTGTCGATCCGAACGTGTACATTTGCTATCATGTCATTCATATTGGAATCAATTTTCTGTACCGTGTTGAACATACTTCTCATTTCACGTTGCATGTTAAAAATCATCTTTGCCAATCCTGGTATTTCATGATAAAACACAGGTGTAATGATGACGTGTTTATGAGTGGATGAGCGAAACTTTTGAGCATTTGGAAACCTTGGTACATTTCAAACCGCCACGAATGTGACACACTTTTGGTTTCAATGGTTTGAAAAGAGGGAAAACTACTAGATCTGGAAGCCAGTGGAGTTTCCTTTAGGCCCTGCAAGAATGGAAAATATGTTACTCAATTATCACACTTAAGATGTTAAAATGAAAAAATAATGGCAGATGCTGTTCAACAACAAATCTGGTTAACAGGGATTTGGGAGGCCCATCCACCGACAGTTGCACACACATCGGCTCCAAAATCACCAGTCAGTTATGAAATGAGCTGTTGATGTCAAGCAAAATCATCAAACACGCTGGAACGATCAATTGCAACTGCAGAAGCTGCTATACAATGCATATCTGGTTAATAAGGTCACTTTTATATATGGATGTAATATACAAAATCATTCATAATTTATAGATATTTGAGATTCAAACTGAAGAAAACGACTGTGCTTACGGCTAAACGATTTTGACGTTACGTTAACGTGGCAGGCAATGATCAATTTGAACTAATAACGAGAACCTATCGGTGGTTCAGTGGTAGAATGCTCGCCTGCCTCGCGGGCGGCCCTGGTTCAATTCCCGGCCGATGCAGAAAAACTTTTGTCCCATGCAAGAACAATTTTTTTTATTTAAACTAGGAAAAAAACAGCCATTTGAAACCCTTCATTTAACGTATAGAGTTGTTAATATGCCAACGTTTTAAGATATCAGTTCCAGATTTCGAAATAGCGGGAACCCTAGCCTAAAGCCCCAACGGATTTTGCCTTTGTTAACAAGGTGTATTTTATATTTCTGGACGTGGCCATTCCTGCGATCTTTAAAACACAAATGCTTTTTTACTATTATAAAGAATACGTATATTTTTTACAAAAAGGTGAAATATGCATATCAGGAATCGCCACATTCAGAAAAAAACATCCTCCCCACACAGTCAAGAAGAAGAGAGGGAGAGATCATGGTTAATAAAATGATCAGTTTCAAAAGAGACACCACTAACAATTAACAAAAATGAGAACCCGAGGGGTTACCGCCTTGGAACGGTCAGTGGCAAATGATATTGCCACTGGGGGTTTAAACCAGGTTCTAGGGTGCACCAACCTCACAATTGCCCCAGTAGGTTCTCAAATCACAAAACAAATACAAGTTGTCTTGGTGAAACAACTCCAACCCACTTATTGGTTCAACAATGTTGCATGCAAAAGCACACAAACATATAAAACATAAGAATTTAATAGCATTGCAAAGCCAAAGGGCGGGTACTCAATGATCTTACCGAGACAAGAGCTCCTGGAGTAAAATCAGCAAGAACACGATGACAGGGATACATATGTAAAAGAAACAAATCGAGCTTCTAGGTTCTTTTAAGAAAGGTTTTCCCCATAAACCTTCCTAAACTCTTAAACCCCTGCCACCGTCGTGCAACCAAAGAGGTAAGCATAATGATCAACTGTAGAAGGGTTAATCACCAGTCATACAGAGCGCTGTAAAATATCATGTTGATAACCTTTCTTTTTAAATTTACAGATGGTTTTACGAATAACCGGGAGAAATTAACATTGCCCTTTATCTTCTTAAGTTTATAAATTAAATCTACATAAAAAACTGGCTGTGAAATACCTTGTTGCAATAGTGATTTTAAACTGCACCTGTATTTATGAATTAGATCTGGGTATCGACGATAAAACTTGCAAAATGTTTTCCTTAATTTGTGATACCGATAACCTTGTTTTAAAAGTTTTTCTGTAATGCAAAGATTACGTTCATTGAAATCATTAATATCGTTGCAAGTCAATGTTCATATTTGAAAGCAAAATAACTCACTTTTTCTCACTAAGGGTTAACAACATGTAGAAGACGGATTGTGTGAGTGTTCGTGCCTTATTCTGATATGGAAGTCTTCCTACTGACTGAAATATTTTAATGATCATCATGAGATACCAGTTTAATGATGACGTGTTTATTAGTGGACGAGAGCAAATTTCAAGCATTGAAACCTTGTTACCTTGTTACATAAAAAACGCCACGAATATGATATAAATTCCTTAATAACGAAACAATTTTGATTTCAACAGAGGGAAACACTACTAGATCGGGAAGCCAGTGGACTTTCCTTTAGATTCTTCAAAATAGAAAAATAAGAGAAAAATCACCTACAGATGCTGTTCAACAAACTTTCTCTGGTTAACAGGGAGTTGGGCGGTCCATTCACCGACAGTTTCACAAACATCGGCTCCAAAATCGCAAATCAGTAATCAGTGGTCACGTATTAAGCCGTTCATATGAAACAAAATCATGAATCACGCTAATTGCAGAAGCTACTACACAGAGATTTTCTGGCAACGCAACATACATGTAAAAGATGACAGAGATTCAAATTAACGAAAACTAGTATGCCTACGGCAGAACGATTTTGACGTTACGTTAACGTGACAGTTGATTATCGATTTACCCTTATAATTAGGAAAACATTCACATAATGTGAGCATCGGTGGTTCAGTGGTAGAATGCTCGCCTGCCACGCGGGCGGCCCGGGTTCGATTCCCGGCCGGTGCAGATTTTTTGCCGGTTAAGGAAATATGTTACAGACTTTAAATATGTTACAGACTTTTCACGAAGTCAATAAAAAAACATTCTATTAAAATTTAGCAGCAATGGCAGTTTCATTGATAAAATAGAATTAACATACATTTAGAAAAGTTAGAACAGTAAAGAAAAATAGACCTGAAAATCTTTAAAATTCTATATGCAACCAAACACAAAAACGAAGGAACACTTACCACAAATTTAAATGCTTTCATGAGTAATGAGTAACTAACAATATCTAAAGTCTAACAAAGGTATATTATATGATATTTGTAAAAGTGTGTTTGACATTCAATTTCCTGTTTGCGAAAAGGGATGGCAAAAATGTAAATGATTTCCCTCTTTATAATTAAAAGTTGTTTTAAAGGACCTTAGATATTGTTGTCAGTATCATTTTTCTCATGTGGGCATTTTAATTATTGTTTTGTGTTGTTCCATTTTTGTGTTTGATTGCTAACAGTATTTTGGGGATTCTTTTTAGGTCTTACTTTTTTTTCCTTGACTGTTCTTAATTTTCTTAACGTATCTAAAACAAACATACAGTAATAACATCGCTTTGTGCAAAGTGTGAAGGAACTGGATTTTGCCGTTTGAAAGATTTTGTTTAGTTGTCAAATAACGCAAATTTTGAACATAGGAATAATTGTCACGTTAAAAACTAACACTAACGTGATATGAAACCATTTAAACAAAAAAAAAATTTAGTTCCAACAGTGAGAGAAACCACTAGATTTTGAAGCTGGTACACTTTCCTTTAGCATCTACAAGAAAGTCAGTTACTTAAATAGGCAATGTAGACATGAAGCAAAGTCATGTGCAATAGCAGATGCTGCTCAACAATGCATGTTTGGTTAACTGTGAGTTTTGCCTGCCATTCATCGGCTCCAAGATCATAATCTACCTATAAACAAGCATCATCAACAAGCGTTTTATGTTCAAAGTAGGTAGTTATTAAATAACTAATCATTAAAATTTGACCAGAGAGATTTATCTGTCCAGAAAGATTTATTCAATTGCCAACGAATGAAAAGGAGATATGAGAACATTATCACTTTTATATAACATTCAAAGCCATGCATATAATAGATGTTGGAGGTTCAAACTAAAGAAAACAATTGCGCCTTCGGCTGAACGATTTTGACGTTACGTTAACGTGGCAGTTGATGATCAATTTGAACTTATTGTAGCAAATGTTTGGATGACACTGTGTTAAGGGGCAGAATAATCCCCGTGCATCCAATTCTGTTCTAGCAACAGACATGTTCATTTCAAAGTTGAAATACTCATACATATATACATTTATAAGTTAAACTGACAATATGGTAAAATTAACCTATGCCTGTTTATGACATGTGTGGAGTGATTCACAGAAGTGTTGTTTTATCAACTGACTGACTTATACATTAATTTATGTGTGCATTATTTACATTTGTTAAAGTCATGAATGTACATTGATGTGATATTTATGCCTACCTGTTGATGATTTATCTCTAGAACAGACGTTAATCCGTAGATTTCATTTCATTTCATGTTGATTCTATCATACACTCAGAATTATTATTGTAAAAGTTGTTCTCGTTCATGATTTTCAGCAGCAGTGACATTTTAGGATTTTTTTTTATGGAGTCCGCCATATTGTTTAGTACAGCGTCTGTAGAAACAAGCAGCGATTTTTTCCTTTTAGGACTTACTATGCTGTAACATTAATTCAGATGTGTTGAAAGTGTTAGTTTCTGCACTATTTAAATCTAATGTTCACATAATGTCTCGGTAAAAGCACAAATTGGCGTGATTATTTTTGTCGCTGCACCGCGTAATAAAGTTAGGAAATGTACACTGCCGAAATTCACTTCTAACTACTGTAAAACACCTTTAATTGCCAAAAGTCCACATGTTATTAATGCTAGAGTATCCAGCTGATTGTTGTGTTATGAAATTGTTGTATATTATATTATTATCACATGCATATTATGTATTTGACTTTGTCAAACCGCGCTGCAGCCGTTTTAGGAACTTCTTTCCTAGCCATGTCAGACTGGTCAGCCGAATGTAACGACTTATTTGATTGGCTGCTAGAGAGATTCCTAATTCCTAAACAGCCCGGTAGGGTATATATTTGGCGCTAGCCTCATTTCGTCGACAGTTGCAGACGCGCCAAATTTAAACATAAACAAAGCGTAAAATAACAGATCCTAAAGTAAGTCCAACTTTGGTAAGGACACTAATTTTTGTGCTTAATATTTTATATGAAGATTAAATATTTTGATAAGCACTAGTCTATGATATTTGAGCAACTGTCCACGCAGTGAGAGAGCCGGCGCACTTCAAAATTTATACTTCATTGGCACTTTTTATTATTTGGCGAAATATAGAACTATTATGGGAAGAGCGATACGTTAATAGATTATAGAAACCTGACAGTGATTTAGTTTGTTTTACCCCCGTTTACTTGACGTGAGAGTCTTTCATTATAATGAGAAAAACGTTTTAATAATGTGAGCATCGGTGGTTCAGTGGTAGAATGCTCGCCTGCCACGCGGGCTGCCCGGGTTCGATTCCCGGCAGATGCAGATCTTTTGCCAGTTAAGGAAATATGTTACAGACTTTAAATATGTTACAGACTTTTCACGAAGTCAATAAAAAACATTCTAATAAAATTTAGCAGCAATGGCAGTTTCATTGATAAAAAAGAATTTACATGCATTTAGAAAAGTTAGAACAGTAAAGAAAAATAGACCTGAAAATCTCTAAAATTCTATATGCAACCAAACACAAAAACGAAGGAACACTTACCACAAATTTAAATGCTTTCATGAGTAATGAGTAACTAACAACAATATCTAAAGTCTAACAAAGGTATATTATATGATATTTGTAAAAGTGTGTTTGACCTTCAATTTCCTGTTTGCGAAAAAGGATGGCAAAAATGTAAATGATTTCCCTCTTTATAATTAAAAGTTGTTTTAAAGGACCTTAGATATTGTTGTCAGTTTCATTTTTCTCCTGTGGGCATTTTAATTATTGTTTAGTGTTGTTCCGTTTTTGTGTTTGATTGCTAACAGAATTTTGGAGATTCTTTTTAGGTCTAACTATTTTTTCTTAACTGTTCTTAATTTTCTTAACGTATCTAAAACAAACATACAGTAATAACATCGCTTTGTGCAAAGTGTGAAGGAACTGGATTTTGCCGTTTGAAAGATTTTGTTTAGTTGTCAAATAACGCAAATTTTGAACACAGGAAAAATTGTCACGTTAAAAACTAACACTAACGTGATATGAAACCATTAAAACAAAAAAAAATGTTGGTTACAACAGTGAGAGAAACCACTAGATTTTGAAGCTGGTACACTTTCCTCTATTAGCATCTACAAGAAAGTCAGTTACTTAAATAGGCAATGTAGACATGAAGTAAAATCATGTGCAATAGCAGATGCTGCTGAACAATGTATGTTTTTTGGTTAACTGGGAGTTTTGCCTGCCATTCATCGGTTCCAAGATCATTATCTTCCTATAACAAGCATCGTCAACAAGCGTTTTTATGTTCAAAGTAAGTATTTGTTGAATAACTAATCATTAAAATTTGACCAGAGAGATTTATCTGTCCAGAAAGATTTATTCAATTGCCAACGAATGAAAAGGAGATATGAGAACATTATCACTTTTATATAACATTCAAAGCCATGCATATAATAGGTGCTGGAGGTTCAAACTAAAGAAAACAATTGCGCCTTCGGCTGAACGATTTTGACGTTACGTTAACGTGGCAGTTGATGATCAATTTGAACTTATAATGAGAAAAACGTTTTAATATTGAGAGCATCGGTGGTTCAGTGGTAGAATGCTCGCCTGCCACGCGGGCGGCCCGGGTTCGATTCCCGGCCGATGCAAATGTTTTGCTCAAAAACATTAGGAAAATTATATTGGTCTATGGAAACCATCAGTCAAGCTTTGATGTATGTGATAAAATAGGTTCCAGTTGCATACTTCTCGGAAGGTATCTCCTTGTACCGACCGTGGTTGAAGGTTATACATTGTACCAGTCCCAAATCTTAAGTGTCTGATTGGCTGAAATGGCGACTGGTCGCCATTTCAGCCAATCAGATGCTTGGGATTAGAGACTGGTTTCCACGCTAAGTTATATAACCCTGGGCACGGAGTTTTGGTCGAAGAATACACAATCTGTAAATGAGAATAAGGAAACATCTGAGTAATAGCAACTAGTCAGAAAAGGATATGTTGAGCCAACACCTGTTTTCAGTGTCTATTGAAACGCTTGAAGAATAAATAAATAAATAAATAAATAAATAAATGAATGAATGAATGAATGAATGAATGAATGAATGAATGAATGAATAAATGAATGAATGAATGAATGAATGAATGAATGAATGAATGAATGAATGAATGAATGAAGGAACTTCGCAATTTAAAGAAAATTATGTTAATTGGTTTAAAAAATTGACTTATTATTTCTAAACGTGATCTTCCTAAACATAATGTAAGTATTGATACGAAAAGTTTATTGCATGATCATTATACAATGTCTATAGCATATAAACATACATACAATGAATGGAGAAATATAAACAATATTTCTGGAGAAAATAATTATAGATGTTATAGCATCCTATTGCACAAAGTACAATGCGATTATAGTTTTGCTAGTGTTTACATATGTATACAAAATTCCTAATAGATTTACAATGTCTTAAGAGTAAGACCGGAAGGGTTGGGGAGTGTTTATTAACTTCCAGTAATTTAAGGATTCTCCACTTTTGAAATCAGCGTCCTTGGTCTGTCATTGTTGACATAGCAAACATACAAAACATACTGAATGACTTTGATATTCGTATAATATCCGTGATGTGTTTCAATTCGGGATGCAGTTGAATTGATACCGCAACAGGTATTTGCAGGTTTCCTGAAAATTTCTGGTCTTCTAAAATTATGATTAGGATTAGGTGTTCACGTAAAAAGTCAACTTTTAAAAAAAGCAACATAATTTTCTTTATATTGGGAATTTAAAAAACTTCTATTATTTATTACTATAACTATATATAGAATAGTTGTACTTTTTACAAAAATGGGAATTTGTTCTATTTTAATTAAATCCACTGTCTTTCCAATACCTCTTTAAAGAAAACAATGGTGAAGCAGCATGGACAATAAGGATTAAGCAGATAAGTAATTTTCCAACAAATGATGAAGAGAAATGAAGAATAATTGTGGTCACGTTAAGATCATGTACTTAAATAAAACTGATAGAAGAAAACGAGCTTTCTAAAATGATTAAGTGCCTACGGCTGAACGTTTTTGACATTAAGGTAACGTGGTAGTCAACTCGATCGATTTGAACGTGTAATGAAACCATTATACATGTGAGCATCGGTGGTTCAGTGGTTGAATGCTCGCCTGCCACGCGGGCGGCCCGGGTTCGATACCCGGCCGATGCAAATATTTTGCCAAGCACGTTGAAACGATCGAAACTTACCACGATGTCAATGAAAACCTTTAAAAATAATCTGATCTACGTGATGTTACGGTTATTTCCATTTTAAAGACATCAGTAATTTTATTTGACGGTCAAGTAAAGGATAGACAATGAGTGGAGTGGTCTATTTTTCATAGTCACTCCACGAGATGTCTATCCGACTTAGTCCACATGATTGCAAACCCCCGAAAATCTCGTGCACAAAGCATAGATCCCCCACACTTAACAAGCCGTCCCACAAACTTCTGTCATTCACAATTCGTGTATAAAACGAGTCACAGGTATTTATCGTTGTGAGTAAATTTGTAATTTTGTCGTAAATTTATTCAGAAATTTAATCACATTAAAGCTTAAGTAGTTTTAAAATAACTTATATATTTTGTTATTTATTAAAAATAAAATGTTTGTGTGTTTTGATGAATTAGTTAATAAGTTCATCATCATCATCCTCATCATCATCATCATCCTCATCATCATCATCATCATCATCATCATCAACATCAACAACAACAACAACAACAACAGTACTAATAATATCTGTAAGTTTATTAAATTGTGAAGGCGTAGACTGCTAAATATTGACCGTTAACTTCTCATGAAATGGTAAAAGACAAAGAAAATTTATTATTATGTTTTAACAATGAAACCAAATACTCGGTCTACGTTTATATAGTTTGTATGCTCAAGGTTCTGTGGCAGTTGTCATTGCACCATCATTGATAAAAATAAAATTATCAAAAACTCTCTAACGGCAAAATGCACAAATCATTGTTATTTGTACAATTTTATTTTACATACGTTAAGAGAAGTTAGAACAGTAAAGAAAAATAGTTAGACCCAAGAATCCCTAAAACTGTATATGCAAAAAAAAAACACAAAAAAAACGAAGCAACACTTGATATCAATTTAAATGCCTTCATGAGTAATGAGTTACTGACAAAAATATCTAAGAGCCTCTTGTCTAACAAATGTATAGAATACGGGTTATTTGTTAAAGTGTGTATGACATTTCCTGGTCTTGAAAATGGATGACAAAATTAAAAATGTTCATTTCTCTCTTCATAATTGAGAGTTCTTTTCAAGGAACTTAGATATTGTTGTCAGAATAATTTGACGCATAATAAAATTTTAAGATTTTTTAGGACTAACTATTTTTCTTTACAGTTCTAACTTTTCTTAACGAACATAATCATACACCAATAACATTGATTTATGCAAAGTTTGATGTGGAACTGCTTTTCGCCGTTTCAGAGAATTTGATATTTTTCTTTGTTGTCTATGACATAGAAATTACCATTATCACAAATTTGTATCGATAGCACAGTACGACACTCAGATATCGGCCGTCCACGTGTTAATATGAGATAGTAAACGAGATGCACGTGCTTCACGAACCTTCGTAGACAACGCCAAAGAGTTATCTACGGGATTTAGACAACGGTAATACTGGCCACTGATTGGCCAGTGGACGATAGCTGTGGTCTAATGTTTTGATAGAGATATGTATGAGTAAAGCAAGACGATAACTGTAAAACAGCGGTTATTGTATTTACTAATGTGTTAAAAATTGTAGCCCTACGGCTTAATTCATAATAGTATAATGAAAAGGACAATCAATAACTTATTAAGCATTTGCATGGGCATTTAAACAGCAAAAGAAATGCGCGTAATGATTGGCTGATAATTTGTAAACATTGATGATGAAATTCAATTTCACTTAAAACACCTATGCGCTTTAACAATTAGATTGGCCTCAATATCGTCCTTTAGCTTGACATCTAGAAGTACTGTTATAAGTGCAATTACACGTTAAAAGCATGACTTGTATAATTATACAGTATAATTTGAGAAAGCTGTACCTTTCCCTTTAAACTCCTTGAACGATATCGACCAGATCCTCATTTTGCAATGATTTTTTTTGTAGAAGTCAAGATCTGTAGAAAAAATCATGTTTATTGAGTTGTCTGTCGGTAATGGATATGTTAAGTCGACATCTCTGTTTTCGAGGTGTAACAAAACAAACAAGTTTCACCAGAAACATTTATCAGTCAAGAAATAATTATTCTGATGCCAACAAATGGTAGAGAGATATGAGGTGATTTCCAGTTCGGAAGAAGGTCGGGAAGCACCAAGTTTTCAGTGTCTACGAAACACTCCAAGATCGACTGAAAGGCAATTCAATGCAAATTATTTCCTTTCAGTGTTTCAATGTAGGACTTGAATTAATACCTTAACCTGTTAACGGCATTTTCAGCATTAATTGGGAACATCTTATCCAGTATCTTTATTTTTCTGTTTTGCAATGTCAACAAAGGCTTACGAAGTACATGAACAATAACTCGGAACAAGCTGATATGGAGAATCGTAACCGCTGGCAGTTTATCAGCATTTCCCCAATGTTCCGTTCTACTAAAATATATTTTGGGAAGATGTTATAACATTAACTCACAGGTTTCGAACAAAGCATTATCTTATTAAAACTTCGAGTAAAAACACAACTGTTACAACTATATTTGTAATAACATAGAATATGAGTGTGTACGTTTTTACAAGTCAATGAAAACACTTTCTCATATTTCACATTTTGAAGCAAAACCATTGACTGTTTGATACTATGGGTGTAACAACATTTAGAAGGCGTATTGGCTGGTGAAGTGTCAGTGCCTTACTTAGTACAATGTATTTTACTTAGGAAATCTTCTTATTGACTAAAATATTATATCATGATAAAACACGGGTGTAATGATGACGTGTTTATGAGTGGATGAGCGCAACTTTTGAGCATTTGGAAACCTTGGTACATTTCAAACCGCCACGAATGTGACATGAAATTTGTAATAAGGAAACACTTTTGGTTTCAATGGTTTGAAAAGAGGGAAAACTACTAGATTGGGAAGCCAGTGGAGTTTCCTTTAGGCCCTGCAAGAATAGAAAATTTGTTTCTCAATTATCATACATAAGATGTTAAAACAAAAAAATAATGGCAGATGCTGTTCAACAAACCTAATCTGGTTAACAGGGATTTGGGAGGCCACCGACAGTTGCACACACATCGGCTCCAAAATCACCAGTCAGTTATGTAATGAGCTGTTGATGTGAAGCAAAATCATCAAACACGCTGGAACGATCAATTGCAACTGCAGTGGCTGCTATACAATGTATATCTGGTAAATAAGGTCACTTTTATATATGCATGTAATATACGAAGTCATTCATAATTTATAGATATTTGAGATTCAAACTGAAGAAAACGACTGTGCCTACGGCTAAACGATTTTGACGCTACTTTAACGTGGCAGGCAATGATCAATTTGAACTAATAACGAAAACCTAATGTGAGCATCGGTGGTTCAGTGGTAGAATGCTCGCCTGCCACGCGTGCGGCCCTGGTTCCATTCCCGGCCGATGCAGAAAAACTTTTGCCCCATGCAAGAACAATTTTTTAAATTTAAACTAGGAAAAGAACAGCCATTTGAAAACCTTCATTTAACGTATAGAGTTGTTAATATGCCAACGTTTTAAGATATCAGTTCCAGATTTCGAAGTAGCGGGAACCCTAGCCTATTTAGATCTCCCCTTTTAAAGCCCCAACGGATTTTGTCTTTGTTAACAAGGTGTATTTTATATTTCTGGACGTGGCCATTCCTGCGATCTTTAAAACACAAATGCCTTTTTACTATTATAAAGAATATGTATACTTTTTACAAGTCAATGTTCATATTTGGAAGCAAAACAACTCACTTTTTCTCACTAAGGGTTAACAACATGTAGAAGACGGATTGTCTTTGATATGGAAGTCTTCCTACTGACTGAAATATTTTAATGATCATCATGAGATACCAGTTTAATGATGACGTGTTTATTAGTGGACGAGAGCAAATTTCAAGCATTGAAACCTTGTTACCTTGTTACATAAAAAACGCCACGAATATGATATAAATTCCTTAATAACGAAACAAATTTGATTTCAACAGAGGGAAACACTACTAGATCGGGAAGCCAGTGGACTTTCCTTTAGCTTCTTCAAAATAGAAAAAAAGAGAAAAATCACCTACAGATGCTGTTGAACAAACTTTTTCTGGTAAACAGGGAGTTGGGCGGTCCATTCACCGACAGTTTCACAAACATCGGCTCCAAAATCGCAAATCAGTAATCAGTGGTCACGTATTAAGCCGTTCATATGAAACAAAATCATGAATCACGCTAATTGCAGAAGCTACTACACAGAGATTTTCTGGCAACGCAACATACATGTAAAAGATGACAGAGATTCAAATTAACGAAAACTAGTATGCCTACGGCAGAACGATTTTGACGTTACGTTAACGTGACAGTTGATGGTCGATTTACACTTATAATTAGGAAAACATTCACATAATGTGAGCATCGGTGGTTCAGTGGTAGAATGCTCGCCTGCCACGCGGGCGGCCCGGGTTCGATTCCCTGCCGATGCAGATCTTTTGCCGGTTAAGGAAATAGTTTACAGACTTTAAATATGTTACAGACTTTTCACGAAGTCAATAAAAAAATATTCTATTAAAATTTAGCAGCAATGGCAGTTTCATTGATAAAATAGAATTTACATACATTTAGAAAAGTTAGAACAGTAAAGAAAAATAGACCTGAAAATCTCTAAAATTCTATATGCAACCAAACACAAAAACGAAGGAACACTTACCACAAATTTAAATGCTTTCATGAGTAATGAGTAATTAACAATATGTAAAGTCTAACAAAGGTATATTATATGGTATTTGTAAAAGTGTGTTTGACCTTCAATTTCCTGTTTGCAAAAAAGGATGGCAAAAATGTAAATGATTTCCCTCTTTATAATTAAAAGTTGTTTTAAAGAACCTTAGATATTGTTGTCAGTATCATTTTTCTCATGTGGGCATTTTAATTATTGTTTAGTGTTGTTCCATTTTTGTGTTTGATTGCTAACAGAATTTTGGGGATTCTTTTTAGGTCTAACTTTTTTTCTTGACTGTTCTTAATTTTCTTAACGTATCTAAAACAAACATACAGTAATAACATCGCTTTGTGCAAAGTGTGAAGGAACTGGATTTTGCCGTTTAAAAGATTTTGTTTAGTTGTCAAATAACGCAAATTTTGAACACAGGAAAAATTGTCACGTTAAAAACTAACACTAACGTGATATGAAACCATTAAAACAAAAAAAAATGTTGGTTACAACAGTGAGAGAAACCACTAGATTTTGAAGCTGGTACACTTTCCTCTATTAGCATCTACAAGAAAGTCAGTTACTTAAATAGGCAATGTAGACATGAAGTAAAATCATGTGCAATAGCAGATGCTGCTGAACAATGTATGTTTTTTGGTTAACTGGGAGTTTTGCCTGCCATTCATCGGTTCCAAGATCATTATCTTCCTATCACAAGCATCGTCAACAAGCGTTTTTATGTTCAAAGTAAGTATTTGTTGAATAACTAATCATTAAAATTTGACCAGAGAGATTTATCTGTCCAGAAAGATTTATTCAATTGCCAACGAATGAAAAGGAGATATGAGAACATTATCACTTTTATATAACATTCAAAGCCATGCATATAATAGGTGCTGGAGGTTCAAACTAAAGAAAACAATTGCGCCTTCGGCTGAACGATTTTGACGTTACGTTAACGTGGCAGTTGATGATCAATTTGAACTTATAATGAGAAAAACGTTTTAATATTGAGAGCATCGGTGGTTCAGTGGTAGAATGCTCGCCTGCCACGCGGGCGGCCCGGGTTCGATTCCCGGCCGATGCAAATGTTTTGCTCAAAAACATTAGGAAAATTATATTGGTCTATGGAAACCATCAGTCAAGCTTTGATGTATGTGATAAAATAGGTTCCAGTTGCATACTTCTCGGAAGGTATCTCCTTGTACCGACCGTGGTTGAAGGTTATACATTGTACCAGTCCCAAATCTTAAGTGTCTGATTGGCTGAAATGGCGACTGGTCGCCATTTCAGCCAATCAGATGCTTGGGATTAGAGACTGGTTTCCACGCTAAGTTATATAACCCTGGGCACGGAGTTTTGGTCGAAGAATACACAATCTGTAAATGAGAATAAGGAAACATCTGAGTAATAGCAACTAGTCAGAAAAGGATATGTTGAGCCAACACCTGTTTTCAGTGTCTATTGAAACGCTTGAAGAATAAATAAATAAATAAATAAATAAATAAATAAATGAATGAATGAATGAATGAATGAATGAATGAATAAATGAATGAATGAATGAATGAATGAATGAATGAATGAATGAATGAATGAATGAATGAATGAATGAATGAATGAATGAAGGAACTTCGCAATTTAAAGAAAATTATGTTAATTGGTTTAAAAAATTGACTTATTATTTCTAAACGTGATCTTCCTAAACATAATGTAAGTATTGATACGAAAAGTTTATTGCATGATCATTATACAATGTCTATAGCATATAAACATACATACAATGAATGGAGAAATATAAACAATATTTCTGGAGAAAATAATTATAGATGTTATAGCATCCTATTGCACAAAGTACAATGCGATTATAGTTTTGCTAGTGTTTACATATGTATACAAAATTCCTAATAGATTTACAATGTCTTAAGAGTAAGACCGGAAGGGTTGGGGAGTGTTTATTAACTTCCAGTAATTTAAGGATTCTCCACTTTTGAAATCAGCGTCCTTGGTCTGTCATTGTTGACATAGCAAACATACAAAACATACTGAATGACTTTGATATTCGTATAATATCCGTGATGTGTTTCAATTCGGGATGCAGTTGAATTGATACCGCAACAGGTATTTGCAGGTTTCCTGAAAATTTCTGGTCTTCTAAAATTATGATTAGGATTAGGTGTTCACGTAAAAAGTCAACTTTTAAAAAAAGCAACATAATTTTCTTTATATTGGGAATTTAAAAAACTTCTATTATTTATTACTATAACTATATATAGAATAGTTGTACTTTTTACAAAAATGGGAATTTGTTCTATTTTAATTAAATCCACTGTCTTTCCAATACCTCTTTAAAGAAAACAATGGTGAAGCAGCATGGACAATAAGGATTAAGCAGATAAGTAATTTTCCAACAAATGATGAAGAGAAATGAAGAATAATTGTGGTCACGTTAAGATCATGTACTTAAATAAAACTGATAGAAGAAAACGAGCTTTCTAAAATGATTAAGTGCCTACGGCTGAACGTTTTTGACATTAAGGTAACGTGGTAGTCAACTCGATCGATTTGAACGTGTAATGAAACCATTATACATGTGAGCATCGGTGGTTCAGTGGTTGAATGCTCGCCTGCCACGCGGGCGGCCCGGGTTCGATACCCGGCCGATGCAAATATTTTGCCAAGCACGTTGAAACGATCGAAACTTACCACGATGTCAATGAAAACCTTTAAAAATAATCTGATCTACGTGATGTTACGGTTATTTCCATTTTAAAGACATCAGTAATTTTATTTGACGGTCAAGTAAAGGATAGACAATGAGTGGAGTGGTCTATTTTTCATAGTCACTCCACGAGATGTCTATCCGACTTAGTCCACATGATTGCAAACCCCCGAAAATCTCGTGCACAAAGCATAGATCCCCACACTTAACAAGCCGTCCCACAAACTTCTGTCATTCACAATTCGTGTATAAAACGAGTCACAGGTATTTATCGTTGTGAGTAAATTTGTAATTTTGTCGTAAATTTATTCAGAAATTTAATCACATTAAAGCTTAAGTAGTTTTAAAATAACTTATATATTTTGTTATTTATTAAAAATAAAATGTTTGTGTGTTTTGATGAATTAGTTAATAAGTTCATCATCATCATCCTCATCATCATCATCATCCTCATCATCATCATCATCATCATCAACATCAACAACAACAACAACAACAACAACAGTACTAATAATATCTGTAAGTTTATTAAATTGTGAAGGCGTAGACTGCTAAATATTGACCGTTAACTTCTCATGAAATGGTAAAAGACAAAGAAAATTTATTATTATGTTTTAACAATGAAACCAAATACTCGGTCTACGTTTATATAGTTTGTATGCTCAAGGTTCTGTGGCAGTTGTCATTGCACCATCATTGATAAAAATAAAATTATCAAAAACTCTCTAACGGCAAAATGCACAAATCATTGTTATTTGTACAATTTTATTTTACATACGTTAAGAGAAGTTAGAACAGTAAAGAAAAATAGTTAGACCCAAGAATCCCTAAAACTGTATATGCAAAAAAAAAACACAAAAAAAACGAAGCAACACTTGATATCAATTTAAATGCCTTCATGAGTAATGAGTTACTGACAAAAATATCTAAGAGCCTCTTGTCCAACAAATGTATAGAATACGGGTTATTTGTTAAAGTGTGTATGACATTTCCTGGTCTTGAAAATGGATGACAAAATTAAAAATGTTCATTTCTCTCTTCATAATTGAGAGTTCTTTTCAAGGAACTTAGATATTGTTGTCAGAATAATTTGACGCATAATAAAATTTTAAGATTTTTTAGGACTAACTATTTTTCTTTACAGTTCTAACTTTTCTTAACGAACATAATCATACACCAATAACATTGATTTATGCAAAGTTTGATGTGGAACTGCTTTTCGCCGTTTCAGAGAATTTGATATTTTTCTTTGTTGTCTATGACATAGAAATTACCATTATCACAAATTTGTATCGATAGCACAGTACGACACTCAGATATCGGCCGTCCACGTGTTAATATGAGATAGTAAACGAGATGCACGTGCTTCACGAACCTTCGTAGACAACGCCAAAGAGTTATCTACGGGATTTAGACAACGGTAATACTGGCCACTGATTGGCCAGTGGACGATAGCTGTGGTCTAATGTTTTGATAGAGATATGTATGAGTAAAGCAAGACGATAACTGTAAAACAGCGGTTATTGTATTTACTAATGTGTTAAAAATTGTAGCCCTACGGCTTAATTCATAATAGTATAATGAAAAGGACAATCAATAACTTATTAAGCATTTGCATGGGCATTTAAACAGCAAAAGAAATGCGCGTAATGATTGGCTGATAATTTGTAAACATTGATGATGAAATTCAATTTCACTTAAAACACCTATGCGCTTTAACAATTAGATTGGCCTCAATATCGTCCTTTAGCTTGACATCTAGAAGTACTGTTATAAGTGCAATTACACGTTAAAAGCATGACTTGTATAATTATACAGTATAATTTGAGAAAGCTGTACCTTTCCCTTTAAACTCCTTGAACGATATCGACCAGATCCTCATTTTGCAATCTGATGCCAACAAATGGTAGAGAGATATGAGGTGATTTCCAGTTCGGAAGAAGGTCGGGAAGCACCAAGTTTTCAGTGTCTACGAAACACTCCAAGATCGACTGAAAGGCAATTCAATGCAAATTATTTCCTTTCAGTGTTTCAATGTAGGACTTGAATTAATACCTTAACCTGTTAACGGCATTTTCAGCATTAATTGGGAACATCTTATCCAGTATCTTTATTTTTCTGTTTTGCAATGTCAACAAAGGCTTACGAAGTACATGAACAATAACTCGGAACAAGCTGATATGGAGAATCGTAACCGCTGGCAGTTTATCAGCATTTCCCCAATGTTCCGTTCTACTAAAATATATTTTGGGAAGATGTTATAACATTAACTCACAGGTTTCGAACAAAGCATTATCTTATTAAAACTTCGAGTAAAAAAACAACTGTTACAACTATATTTGTAATAACATAGAATATGAGTGTGTACGTTTTTACAAGTCAATGAAAACACTTTCTCATATTTCACATTTTGAAGCAAAACCATTGACTGTTTGATACTATGGGTGTAACAACATTTAGAAGGCGTATTGGCTGGTGAAGTGTCAGTGCCTTACTTAGTACAATGTATTTTACTTAGGAAATCTTCTTATTGACTAAAATATTATATCATGATAAAACACGGGTGTAATGATGACGTGTTTATGAGTGGATGAGCGCAACTTTTGAGCATTTGGAAACCTTGGTACATTTCAAACCGCCACGAATGTGACATGAAATTTGTAATAAGGAAACACTTTTGGTTTCAATGGTTTGAAAAGAGGGAAAACTACTAGATTGGGAAGCCAGTGGAGTTTCCTTTAGGCCCTGCAAGAATAGAAAATTTGTTTCTCAATTATCATACATAAGATGTTAAAACAAAAAAATAATGGCAGATGCTGTTCAACAAACCTAATCTGGTTAACAGGGATTTGGGAGGCCACCGACAGTTGCACACACATCGGCTCCAAAATCACCAGTCAGTTATGTAATGAGCTGTTGATGTGAAGCAAAATCATCAAACACGCTGGAACGATCAATTGCAACTGCAGTGGCTGCTATACAATGTATATCTGGTTAATAAGGTCACTTTTATATATGCATGTAATATACGAAGTCATTCATAATTTATAGATATTTGAGATTCAAACTGAAGAAAACGAATGTGCCTACGGCTAAACGATTTTGACGCTACTTTAACGTGGCAGGCAATGATCAATTTGAACTAATAACGAAAACCTAATGTGAGCATCGGTGGTTCAGTGGTAGAATGCTCGCCTGCCACGCGTGCGGCCCTGGTTCCATTCCCGGCCGATGCAGAAAAACTTTTGCCCCATGCAAGAACAATTTTTTAAATTTAAACTAGGAAAAGAACAGCCATTTGAAAACCTTCATTTAACGTATAGAGTTGTTAATATGCCAACGTTTTAAGATATCAGTTCCAGATTTCGAAGTAGCGGGAACCCTAGCCTATTTAGATCTCCCCTTTTAAAGCCCCAACGGATTTTGTCTTTGTTAACAAGGTGTATTTTATATTTCTGGACGTGGCCATTCCTGCGATCTTTAAAACACAAATGCCTTTTTACTATTATAAAGAATATGTATACTTTTTACAAGTCAATGTTCATATTTGGAAGCAAAACAACTCACTTTTTCTCACTAAGGGTTAACAACATGTAGAAGACGGATTGTCTTTGATATGGAAGTCTTCCTACTGACTGAAATATTTTAATGATCATCATGAGATACCAGTTTAATGATGACGTGTTTATTAGTGGACGAGAGCAAATTTCAAGCATTGAAACCTTGTTACCTTGTTACATAAAAAACGCCACGAATATGATATAAATTCCTTAATAACGAAACAAATTTGATTTCAACAGAGGGAAACACTACTAGATCGGGAAGCCAGTGGACTTTCCTTTAGCTTCTTCAAAATAGAAAAAAAGAGAAAAATCACCTACAGATGCTGTTGAACAAACTTTTTCTGGTTAACAGGGAGTTGGGCGGTCCATTCACCGACAGTTTCACAAACATCGGCTCCAAAATCGCAAATCAGTAATCAGTGGTCACGTATTAAGCCGTTCATATGAAACAAAATCATGAATCACGCTAATTGCAGAAGCTACTACACAGAGATTTTCTGGCAACGCAACATACATGTAAAAGATGACAGAGATTCAAATTAACGAAAACTAGTATGCCTACGGCAGAACGATTTTGACGTTACGTTAACGTGACAGTTGATGATCGATTTACACTTATAATTAGGAAAACATTCACATAATGTGAGCATCGGTGGTTCAGTGGTAGAATGCTCGCCTGCCACGCGGGCGGCCCGGGTTCGATTCCCTGCCGATGCAGATCTTTTGCCGGTTAAGGAAATATGTTACAGACTTTAAATATGTTACAGACTTTTCACGAAGTCAATAAAAAAATATTCTATTAAAATTTAGCAGCAATGGCAGTTTCATTGATAAAATAGAATTTACATACATTTAGAAAAGTTAGAACAGTAAAGAAAAATAGACCTGAAAATCTCTAAAATTCTATATGCAACCAAACACAAAAACGAAGGAACACTTACCACAAATTTAAATGCTTTCATGAGTAATGAGTAATTAACAATATGTAAAGTCTAACAAAGGTATATTATATGATATTTGTAAAAGTGTGTTTGACCTTCAATTTCCTGTTTGCAAAAAAGGATGGCAAAAATGTAAATGATTTCCCTCTTTATAATTAAAAGTTGTTTTAAAGGACCTTAGATATTGTTGTCAGTATCATTTTTCTCATGTGGGCATTTTAATTATTGTTTAGTGTTGTTCCGTTTTTGTGTTTGATTGCTAACAGAATTTTGGGGATTCTTTTTAGGTCTAACTTTTTTTCTTGACTGTTCTTAATTTTCTTAACGTATCTAAAACAAACATACAGTAATAACATCGCTTTGTGCAAAGTGTGAAGGAACTGGATTTTGCCGTTTGAAAGATTTTGTTTAGTTGTCAAATAACGCAAATTTTGAACATAGGAAAAATTGTCACGTTTAAAACTAACACTAACGTGATATGAAACCATTAAAACAAAACAAAATTGTTGGTTCCAACAGTGAGAGAAACCACTAGATTTTGAAGCTGGTACACTTTCCTTTAGCATCTACAAGAAAGTCAGTTACTTAAATAGGCAATGTAGACATGAAGCAAAATCATGTGCAATAGCAAATGCTGCTCAACAATGTATGTTTGGTTAACTGGTAGTTTCGCCTGCCATTCATCGGCTCCAAGATCATAATCTACCTATAAACAAGCATCGTCAACAAGCGTTTTTATGTTCAAAGTAGGTAGTTATTAAATAACTAATCATTAAAATTTGACCAGAGAGATTTATCTGTCCAGAAAGATTTATTCAATTGCCAACGAATGAAAAGGAGATATGAGAACATTGTCACTTTTATATAACATTCAAAGCCTTGGATGTAATAGATGTTAAAGGTTCAAACTAAAAAAAACAATTGCGCCTTCGGCTGAACGATTTTGACGTTACGTTAACGTGGCAGTTGATAATCAATGTGAACTTATATTGAGAAAAACGTTTTATTAATGTGAGCATCGGTGGTTCAGTGGTAGAATGCTCGCCTGCCACGCGGGCGGCCCGGGTTCGATTCCCTCCCGATGCAGAAAAGATATTTTGCCCCTTGCAAAAATAAAAATATTTATTTAAATACGGTCAAAAACCTCAGCAGCCATTTAACCCCTTCCTTTAACGCATAAAGTAGCCGGAACCTCAGTCATTTCTTAGGAGATCTCCTCTGATTTTTTCATGTTTATATACCTACGTTGAATGTGTTTAACGTTATCTTCACGTGGTAGTTGATGATCGTTTTGAGCGTATAATAAGAAAGAATGTGAGCATCGGTGGTTCGGTGGTAGAATGCTCGCCTGCCAGGTTCAATTTCCGGCCAATTCAAAAACAGTTTACCCTATCAAGGAAAGAACAAGTTATTTTAAGAAAAAAAATAGGCTGAAAACCTCATCACCAATTGTAAATTAACGTATAGAGATGTTAAAACTTTCCTCAGTAGCTTAAAACTGCAATTTCTTGGGATTTCTGCCCTTTTCAACCCCCAGTGCTTTTTGCCTTTGTGGAAAGACTGCCTTTCCTGGACGTGACTTCCTGCGAATTTCAAACACAACAATTCCTTTTTTAAGGTGTTCCGTATGGACAAACTTAAATTTTCTCTCCCTTTACCGCGATGCACGATGGTACGATGATGAAATCGCGATGATACCATGGCAAGATGATAGAAACGCGAAGGCACGATGGTGAAACCACGATGCTGAAAAAACGAAGGCACGATGGTGAAAACGCGATGTTACATCGTGCAATCGTACCATCAATGTTTTACCATCGCACCATCGTTGTTCGACATAGTACCATCGTTGTTTCGTCATCGTGACATCGTTGTTTAACCATCGTGCCATCGTTGTTTCACCATTGTGCCATCGTTGTTTCACCATCGCACAATCGAATTTTAGCAGAAAGATATCGCAAGTAAATGTACAACAGCGGATTCTATTGCGCATGACTACAAAGTTGCATTTAACGGCATTTTGCCGTTATTGAGATTTTGATAATTTTCGTTTGATCGATGAACAGGATTGGGGGATTGTGGTAAGCAATACCACCGTAACGTTCTGATAGAAGGCGGATTGACCGGTCAGTGTCAGTGTCATATTCTGATTAGGATGTCTTCCTATAGACTAAAATATTATTTTATAATGAGATACCAGTGTCATGATTGCGGGCGTATTAGTCAAGGAGAACCAAATTTCGAACAGTTGTAACGCTGATACATTAAAAACTTCCGCGAAGGTGATATGAAATTCTAAATTACGAAACAATTTTGATTTCAACAGTCTGAAAAACTATTAGATCGGGAGACCAATGGTTTTTCCTATAACCTCTACAAACATGGAATATCAGTTATATAATTAGCCATTGTTACTAGATAAGAAGTAAAAACGAAAAAGTCAGATGTTGTTCAACAAACTTTATCTGGTTTACAGGAAGTTGGGCGGTTCATCCCCCGACCGTTGCACATACATCGGCTCAGTTTTGCGATAAGCAGTTGTTATAAAGCAAAATCATCAATCACTTTAGAATGATCAATCGCAAAACTGCTATTGCTAAATAAAATTTATCTGGTTGTGAAGGTATTTTGCCGGCATTCACCGACAACTGCCTATATACTTGCTCCAACGTGAGGAGAAAAGATTCCAGTCAAAGCTTTTGTTTTCACGTCAAAAATAAGTTCATGTGCATTTGTATTTTAGAAATAACTCATTATCAAAGTTTCAACTTGAGAAAGATTTATCAGTCGCACATAATCGTTAAAGCGGCATTGCTTCAATTTAACCAACTCTTGTATGAAATATTACATGTATTTGGAACTATAGGTTCAAATTTGCAGCATTAGTTCGGGCTTATAAAATTTTAATATACTAATTTAAAAATAAAGTTGGTCGCGCGACTAAAAGCGAAAATAGGATTTCCGAAACGTCACAGAAATCGAGATCGCTCATGAAGTGGTCTCTTCGTCAAAAATAGGTTGCTAAATATACCTCCACTATATTTAGCTTCTTAAAAGTTCGTTAACGATAATTTAACAATATCATTGAAAATCCCGTCTATAAGAAAGAATTCGATCGGACCTTTTGTGTACTTTTAGAGAGTTTATATATTGTAGTCTATATGGACAAATATGATTTTTCAATAGTATATTCTTACTTAAGTTTAGAGCTGGGGCTTTAACGAATGATCAGGAGATATGAAAACAGAGCCACATTTATATTGTTTAAGGCGTCATGCATATATACCCAACAAAAAAGTTCTGCACACAAGTGTTCTTTTGCGTAAATTTTATAATATAGCTAGTAACTGGTATAAATACTAGGAATGTATATAAAGATAAATTGTTTGCGGAGCTAAAGACAAAAACTAAATTTAAATTGGTTGGTAAATAAGCGAGAAATGCCATTTTGAGTATGATAGGGTCAACAGTCAAAAGTTGCAAAATTTGCTTTATCAAGGTAGAGTTGTGAAATCTATGAAATCATTCAACATTTCACCAGTGTCTGTTTTATGCAATTATGAGTATGAACTGTGTTGCTAGTAACAGGAAGTAATCAAAAGTTGATACCAAGCCATTTCCAGAATGACGCACAAACTTAAGTTTTTATTAATTAAAGTATCACGTTGTCTCACTCATTGTCCTAAAGGTATGACAAAACAGGTGATGATTCGAACAGTTTTCATTCTGTATTAATGAATCAAAGCATCCAATTTATTAAGCGTATAAAAACAACCAACCAATGCAATAAACGCATTATCTTATTTGAGAAAACGCATTTTTTTGCATTAATGTTTTTTTTCAAATTAGCGTATTTCTCACGGTCAACAAGGAAGAGTTTGTTAATTTGACCGTCATGGCAAATGTCGGACCACACCGGCCACCTAGACGTATTTCTAAACAAGAAAGAACAGGTGAAGTTGGTCAAGCCAGATGATCTACCCGGTTTTCTTGTTCACAGTTCCACAATTGATATTTCGTCGGCTGTTGAATTCCGTGAGAAGCCGCTTGAAAGAACTCCGGATTCATCGTGGTGGATTTACTCAGTATAAGTCAAGCGCTTTTTGCAACTTTTGTGTAGTAACCCCCGGTGACTTTAACGATGAATTGCTTATAAAGTATTGATCGGATTTTATTTCTGACTTTTTTATACTGTTGACTTTAAATTGCTGATTTATTTGATATGTATCATTTTGTTGTGTTTGGTAAAATTAAAAAGATATTTTATAAAATGTCCAAGTGTGCAGAACTTTTTTTGCCGAGTATATAACAGATGTTTAAGGTTCTAACTAAAGAAAACGAGTACGCCTACGGTTGAATGATTTGACGTTACGTTAACGTGGCAGGCAATGATCGATTTGAACTTATAATGCGAAAAGCCTTCGTAAAACGTGAGCATCGGTGGTTCAGTGGTAGAATGCTCGCCTGCCACGCGGGCGGCCCGGGTTCGATTCCCGGCCGATGCAGGAAAACCTTTTGCCCCATAAGAACAAACATGTTTATTTAAATTAAGTAAAAAAAATCTCAACAGTCATTGGAAACCCTTCATTTATTTTAACGCAATTAACGCACCGATGTAAGATTTCAGTTCCAGATTTCGAAGTAGCGGGAACCTAAGCCTTTTTCAAGCCCCAACTTTTTTCGCCTTTGTTAACACGCTGCGAGGACGCGGGCGGCCCGGGTTCGATTCCCGGCCGATGCATAAAGCTTTTTCCCCGTGCAGGAACGAACGAATTTTAATAAAATTGTGTTAAAATGATGAGGAGATATGATAACAGTGCCACATTTATAAAGTATACGGCGTCACGCATATAACAGATGTTAAAGGTTATAACTAAAGAAAACGAGTACGCCTACGGTTGAATGATTTGACGTTACGTTAACGTGGCTGGCAATGATCGATTTGACTTATAATGCGAAAAGCCTTCGCATAACGTGAGCATCGGTGGTTCAGTGGTAAAATGCTCGCCTGCCACGCGGGCGGCCGGGTTCGATTCCCGGCCGATGCAAAATTAAACATTTTGCCCCATAAGAACAAACATGTTAAATTAAGTAAAAGTAACGCAATTAACGCAACGTAAGATTTCAGTTCCAGATTTCGAAGTAGCGGGAACGTAAGCCTTTTTCAAGCCCAAACGGTTTTCGCCTTTGTTAACACGCTGCGAGAACGCGGGCGGCCCGGGTTCGATTCCCGGCCGATTCATAAGCTTTAGCTTTTGCCCCGTGCAGGAACGAACGAATTTTAATTGAATTGGGTAATAAACAACAGCAGCCATTGGAAACCCTTCAATAAACGTTTAAAGCTATTAATATACCGAAGTTATACATGTAATATTTAAGTTCCAGTGCCCTAAGTAGCGGAAACCTGTATGTCTTTTCTTGGAAGATCTTCCCTTTGAAACCGCCCAGCGGCAAAATGTGGTGTACAAATCCTGGCTTGTGTTTCCTCTCTGTACCAAAGGACAGGAAAAAACTAAAAAACAAACTGAAATTGGAGCATCTTTATACCACTGGCAGTTGATCAGAATATCCTGACCTTTCCTTTCACCAATACTACTGACATTTTAATGATAATGGTGTAACAACATGTCGGATAGGGTGGTCAAGTGTTAGTGCCACTTGAAATGATCAATTGCAGATTCTGCTCAGCAAATTTTATCTGGTTGACAGAGAGTATGGCCTATTAGTCAACGAAAATTTCATATTCATCGGCTCCAAAATCACAAGAAAAGCGACAAAAAAACTTGGCATCGTAGAAGCTGCTGTTGCCATGTCCAAATTTAACAACTATTATTTAAAATTCGCAAGAAGGGTTCATCAGTTACAAATAATCTCTTACAAATGATCAGGAGATATTAGAAAGCATAAAAAGTCGAGTGCCTAACACTGATTTTAGAATTAAAGTTTGAGATAACAAACTATTATATTAAGGGCTTGCCACACTCCTCCCAATCCTATTCATCGATAAAAAGAAAATTATCAAAATCTCAATAATGGCAAAATGCCGTTCAATGAAACTTTGCACAAATGAATCTTACTAATGTATCTTTATTTTGCATACAATAAGACACGTTAGAAAAGTAAAGAAACAAAGCTAGACCTCAAAACTCCTTGAAATTCTATTTACATAAATTCACAAAAACATAATTTTAAATTTCCACGTGAGCGCAATGATACTGACAAGAAATTGTTGTGTACTTTGTAAAAAAACTTTCAACTACTAAAAGAGAAATCAGTGATTTTCATCCGTTTACGCGACCAGGAAATCGAAGGTCAAACACTTTTTTACTAATATCTAGTAAAGTTTACATATGTAGGTCACGAGGACACAATAAATTGTTGTCAGTGCTCATGTGGGCATTAAAAATATGTTTTGTGTTCTTTAGTTTTTGTGAATTTATGTAAATAGAAGTTGAGGGAATTTTTAGATCTCGCTATTTTTCTTTACTGTTCTAACGTGTCTTACCATCTGCAAAATAAAAATACATTAATAACATACATTTGTGCAAAGTTTCATTTAACAGCATTTTGCCGTTATTGAGATTTTGATAATTTTCTTTTTATCAATGAATAGGATTGGGATGAGTGTGGCAAGCCCTTAAACTTACGTCTGAACGATTTTGACGTGACGGCAACGTGGCAGTCAGTGATCATTTTGAACATATCATGCAAAACAAGGTGTAATTGAGCGCATCGGTGGTTCAGTGGTAGAATGCTCGCCTGCCACGCGGTCGGCCCGGGTTCGATTCCCGACCGATGCAAAAACCTTTTGCCCCATGCAAGAACGAACAAATTGAATAAAATTAGGTTTAAAACCCAAGCGATGGCGTACAGGATTTTCTTTTTATATGTCTTTCGAGAAGCGATGGCGCAAAGAATTGTCTTTTTATACGTCTTTAGAGAAGCGATGGCGCAAAGAATTGTCTGTTTATACGTCTTTAGAGAAAGCGATGGCGCACAGGATCGTCTGTTTATACGTCTTTAGAGAAAGCGATGGCGCAAAGGATCGTCTGTTTATACGTCTTTAGAGAAAGCGACGGCGCAAAGGATCGTCTGTTTATACGTCTTTAGAGAAAGCGACGGCGCAAAGGATCGTCTGTTTATACGTCTTTAGAGAAAGCGACGGCGCAAAGGATCGTCTGTTTATACGTCTTTAGAGAAAGCGACGGCGCAAAGGATCGTCTGTTTATACGTCTTTAGAGAAAGCGACGGCGCAAAGGATCGTCTGTTTATACGTCTTTAGAGAAAGCGACGGCGCAAAAGATCGTCTGTTTATACGTCTTTAGAGAAAGCGACGGCGCAAAGGATCGTCTGTTTATACGTCTTTAGAGAAAGCGACGGCGCAAAGGATCGTCTGTTTATACGTCTTTAGAGAAAGCGACGGCGCGAAGGATCGTCTGTTTATACGTCTTTAGAGAAAGCAAATGCGCAAAGGATCGTCTGTTAATACGTCTTTAGAGAAAGCGACGGCGCAAAGGATCGTCTGTTTATACGTCTTTAGAGAAAGCGACGGCGCAAAGGATCGTCTGTTTATACGTCTTTAGAGAAAGCGATGGCGCAAAGGATCGTCTGTTTATACGTCTTTAGAGAAAGCGACGGCGCAAAGGATCGTCTGTTTATACGTCTTTAGAGAAAGCGACGGCGCAAAGGATCGTCTGTTTATACGTCTTTAGAGAAAGCGACGGCGCGAAGGATCGTCTGTTTATACGTCTTTAGAGAAAGCAAATGCGCAAGGATCGTCTGTTAATACGTCTTTAGAGAAAGCGACGGCGCAAAGGATCGTCTGTTTATACGTCTTTAGAGAAAGCGACGGCGCAAAGGATCGTCTGTTTATACGTCTTTAGAGAAAGCGATGGCGCAAAGGATCGTCTGTTTATACGTCTTTAGAGAAAGCGAAGGCGCAAAGGATCGTCTGTTTATACGTCTTTAGAGAAAGCGACGGCGCAAAGGATCGTCTGTTTATACGTCTTTAGAGAAAGCGACGGCGCAAAGGATCGTCTGTTTATACGTCTTAAGAGAAAGCGACGGCGCAAAGGAACGTCTGTTTATACGTCTTTAGAGAAAGCGACGGCGCAAAGGATCGTCTGTTTATACGTCTTTAGAGAAAGCGACGGCGCAAAGGATCGTCTGTTTATACGTCTTTAGAGAAAGCGATGGCGCAAAGGATAGTCTGTTTATACGTCTTAAGAGAAAGCGAAGGCGCAAAGGATCGTCTGTTTATACGTCTTTAGAGAAAGCGAAGGATACGTCTTTAGAGAAAGCAATGGCGCAAAGGATTGTCTGTTTGTACGTCTTTAGAGAAAGCGACGGCGCAAAGAATCGTCTGTTTATACCTCTTTAGAGAAAGCGATGGCGCAAAGGATCGTCTGTTTATACGGCTTAAGAGAAAGCGATGGCGCAAAGGATCGTCTGTTTATACGTCTTTGGAGAAAGCGATGGCGCAAAGGATTATTTGTTTATATATGTACGTCTTTAGAGAAATCGGTGGCCAACAACAAGAGAAACAACCACTAGATTGGTAAGTTAGTAGACTTCCCTTTACCCTGCAAAAGAATGGAAAGCCAGTAACTTTAATAGCCGTCGAAAATATTAACCAAAATAATGAGCAACTGAAGATGCCGTTGAGTAAACCGTGATTTTGGAATACCGTACATTGGCTTCAAAATCACTAAAACATTTTACAATCCAACAAGCATTGTGAAAACTGTTGTCATGATCAAAGTAAGTATTTAATAAATTAAATAATCAATCATTAAAGTTACACCAGAAAGCCCAGAAGTATTTATTCTATCGGCATGAATATGTAAAGAAGATGTGTGAACATAGAAACGTTTATATAGTATACGAATCAAGCTTATGATGTTGAAGGTTGAAACTAAAGGAAACGATTGCGCCAACGGCTGAACGATTTTGACGTTACGTTAACGTGGCAGTTGATGAAAAGATTGAAACAAATAACGAGAAACACTTTTACACATCGTGAGCATCGGTGGTTCAGTGGTAGAATGCTCGCCTGCCACGCGGGCGGCCCGGGTTCGATTCCCGGCCGATGCAAAAAGTTTTTTGCCCCGTGAAAGAAAGAACAAGTTTAATAAAATAAGGTTTAAAAAATCATGTCCGTGAAGTACGCGGGGTAACGGGCTAGCGGTGTGGCGGGCTGGCAGTGTGAACTGGGCGGGCTAGCAGTCTAGCGGGCTAACAGTGTGAACTGAGCGGGCTAGCAGGCTAACGGGCTAACAGTGTGAAGTGGGCGGGCTAACAGTGTAGCGGGCTAGCGGAGTGAACTGGGCGGGCTGGCGGACCAGCGGGCTAAACTTAAACACTTCATTGAATCAACATGAAAACGTTATGAAACATTTCCCAGCAGTGTGAAGTGAGCGGGCTAACAGTGTAGCGGGCTAGCAGAGTGAACTGGGCGGGCTGGCGGGCCAGCGGGCTAAACTTAAACACTTCATTGAATCAACATGGAAACGTTATGAAACATTTCCCAGCAGTGTGAAGTGGGCGGGCTAACAGTGCAGCGGGCTAGCAGAGTGAACTGGGCGGGCTGGCGGGCCAGCGGGCTAAACTTAAACACTTCATTAAATCAACATGAAAACGTTATGAAACATTTCACAGCAGTGTGAAGTGAGCGGGCTAACAGTGTAGCGGGCTAGCAGAGTGAACTGGGCGGGCTGGCGGGCCAGCGGGCTAAACTTAAACACTTCATTGAATCAACATGGAAACGTTATGAAACATTTCCCAGCAGTGTGAAGTGGGCGGGCTAACAGTGCAGCGGGCTAGCAGAGTGAACTGGGCGGGCTGGCGGGCCAGCGGGCTAAACTTAAACACTTCATTAAATCAACATGAAAACGTTATGAAACATTTCCCAGCAATGTGAAGTGGGCGGGCTAACAGTGTAGCGGGCTAGCGGAGTGAACTGGGCGGGCTGGCGGACCAGCGGGCTAAACTTAAACACTTCATTGAATCAACATGAAAACGTTATGAAACATTTCCCAGCAGTGTGAAGTGGGCGGGCTAACAGTGTAGCGGGCTAGCAGAGTGAACTGGGCGGGCTGGCGGGCCAGCGGGCTAAACCTAAACACTTCATTAAATCAACATGAAAACGTTATGAAACATTTCCCAGCAGTGTGAAGTGGGCGGGCTAACAGTGTAGCGGGCTAGCGGAGTGAACTGGGCGGGCTGGCGGACCAGCGGGCTAAACTTAAACACTTCATTGAATCAACATGAAAACGTTATGAAACATTTCCCAGCAGTGTGAAGTGAGCGGGCTAACAGTGTAGCGGGCTAGCAGAGTGAACTGGGCGGGCTGGCGGGCCAGCGGGCTAAACTTAAACACTTCATTGAATCAACATGGAAACGTTATGAAACATTTCCCAGCAGTGTGAAGTGGGCGGGCTAACAGTGCAGCGGGCTAGCAGAGTGAACTGGGCGGGCTGGCGGGCCAGCGGGCTAAACTTAAACACTTCATTAAATCAACATGAAAACGTTATGAAACATTTCCCAGCAGTGTGAAGTGAGCGGGCTAACAGTGTAGCGGGCTAGCAGAGTGAACTGGGCGGGCTGGCGGGCCAGCGGGCTAAACTTAAACACTTCATTGAATCAACATGGAAACGTTATGAAACATTTCCCAGCAGTGTGAAGTGGGCGGGCTAACAGTGCAGCGGGCTAGCAGAGTGAACTGGGCGGGCTGGCGGGCCAGCGGGCTAAACTTAAACACTTCATTAAATCAACATGAAAACGTTATGAAACATTTCCCAGCAATGTGAAGTGGGCGGGCTAACAGTGTAGCGGGCTAGCGGAGTGAACTGGGCGGGCTGGCGGACCAGCGGGCTAAACTTAAACACTTCATTGAATCAACATGAAAACGTTATGAAACATTTCCCAGCAGTGTGAAGTGGGCGGGCTAACAGTGTAGCGGGCTAGCAGAGTGAACTGGGCGGGCTGGCGGGCCAGCGGGCTAAACCTAAACACTTCATTAAATCAACATGAAAACGTTATGAAACATTTCCCAGCAGTGTGAAGTGGGCGGGCTAACAGTGTAGCGGGCTAGCGGAGTGAACTGGGCGGGCTGGCGGACCAGCGGGCTAAACTTAAACACTTCATTGAATCAACATGAAAACGTTATGAAACATTTCCCAGCAGTGTGAAGTGAGCGGGCTAACAGTGTAGCGGGCTAGCAGAGTGAACTGGGCGGGCTGGCGGGCCAGCGGGCTAAACTTAAACACTTCATTGAATCAACATGGAAACGTTATGAAACATTTCCCAGCAGTGTGAAGTGGGCGGGCTAACAGTGCAGCGGGCTAGCAGAGTGAACTGGGCGGGCTGGCGGGCCAGCGGGCTAAACTTAAACACTTCATTAAATCAACATGAAAACGTTATGAAACATTTCCCAGCAGTGTGAAGTGAGCGGGCTAACAGTGTAGCGGGCTAGCAGAGTGAACTGGGCGGGCTGGCGGGCCAGCGGGCTAAACTTAAACACTTCATTGAATCAACATGGAAACGTTATGAAACATTTCCCAGCAGTGTGAAGTGGGCGGGCTAACAGTGCAGCGGGCTAGCAGAGTGAACTGGGCGGGCTGGCGGGCCAGCGGGCTAAACTTAAACACTTCATTAAATCAACATGAAAACGTTATGAAACATTTCCCAGCAGTGTGAAGTGGGCGGGCTAACAGTGTAGCGGGCTAGCGGAGTGAACTGGGCGGGCTGGCGGACCAGCGGGCTAAACTTAAACACTTCATTGAATCAACATGAAAACGTTATGAAACATTTCCCAGCAGTGTGAAGTGGGCGGGCTAACAGTGTAGCGGGCTAGCAGAGTGAACTGGGCGGGCTGGCGGGCCAGCGGGCTAAACCTAAACACTTCATTAAATCAACATGAAAACGTTATGAAACATTTCCCAGCAGTGTGAAGTGGGCGGGCTAACAGTGTAGCGGGCTAGCGGAGTGAACTGGGCGGGCTGGCGGACCAGCGGGCTAAACTTAAACACTTCATTGAATCAACATGAAAACGTTATGAAACATTTCCCAGCAGTGTGAAGTGAGCGGGCTAACAGTGTAGCGGGCTAGCAGAGTGAACTGGGCGGGCTGGCGGGCCAGCGGGCTAAACTTAAACACTTCATTGAATCAACATGGAAACGTTATGAAACATTTCCCAGCAGTGTGAAGTGGGCGGGCTAACAGTGCAGCGGGCTAGCAGAGTGAACTGGGCGGGCTGGCGGGCCAGCGGGCTAAACTTAAACACTTCATTAAATCAACATGAAAACGTTATGAAACATTTCCCAGCAATGTGAAGTGGGCGGGCTAACAGTGTAGCGGGCTAGCGGAGTGAACTGGGCGGGCTGGCGGACCAGCGGGCTAAACTTAAACACTTCATTGAATCAACATGAAAACGTTATGAAACATTTCCCAGCAGTGTGAAGTGGGCGGGCTAACAGTGTAGCGGGCTAGCAGAGTGAACTGGGCGGGCTGGCGGGCCAGCGGGCTAAACCTAAACACTTCATTAAATCAACATGAAAACGTTATGAAACATTTCCCAGCAGTGTGAAGTGGGCGGGCTAACAGTGTAGCGGGCTAGCGGAGTGAACTGGGCGGGCTGGCGGACCAGCGGGCTAAACTTAAACACTTCATTGAATCAACATGAAAACGTTATGAAACATTTCCCAGCAGTGTGAAGTGAGCGGGCTAACAGTGTAGCGGGCTAGCAGAGTGAACTGGGCGGGCTGGCGGGCCAGCGGGCTAAACTTAAACACTTCATTGAATCAACATGGAAACGTTATGAAACATTTCCCAGCAGTGTGAAGTGGGCGGGCTAACAGTGCAGCGGGCTAGCAGAGTGAACTGGGCGGGCTGGCGGGCCAGCGGGCTAAACTTAAACACTTCATTAAATCAACATGAAAACGTTATGAAACATTTCCCAGCAGTGTGAAGTGAGCGGGCTAACAGTGTAGCGGGCTAGCAGAGTGAACTGGGCGGGCTGGCGGGCCAGCGGGCTAAACTTAAACACTTCATTGAATCAACATGGAAACGTTATGAAACATTTCCCAGCAGTGTGAAGTGGGCGGGCTAACAGTGCAGCGGGCTAGCAGAGTGAACTGGGCGGGCTGGCGGGCCAGCGGGCTAAACTTAAACACTTCATTAAATCAACATGAAAACGTTATGAAACATTTCCCAGCAATGTGAAGTGGGCGGGCTAACAGTGTAGCGGGCTAGCGGAGTGAACTGGGCGGGCTGGCGGACCAGCGGGCTAAACTTAAACACTTCATTGAATCAACATGAAAACGTTATGAAACATTTCCCAGCAGTGTGAAGTGGGCGGGCTAACAGTGTAGCGGGCTAGCAGAGTGAACTGGGCGGGCTGGCGGGCCAGCGGGCTAAACCTAAACACTTCATTAAATCAACATGAAAACGTTATGAAACATTTCCCAGCAGTGTGAAGTGGGCGGGCTAACAGTGTAGCGGGCTAGCGGAGTGAACTGGGGGGCTGGCGGACCAGCGGGCTAAACTTAAACACTTCATTGAATCAACATGAAAACGTTATGAAACATTTCCCAGCAGTGTGAAGTGAGCGGGCTAACAGTGTAGCGGGCTAGCAGAGTGAACTGGGCGGGCTGGCGGGCCAGCGGGCTAAACTTAAACACTTCATTGAATCAACATGGAAACGTTATGAAACATTTCCCAGCAGTGTGAAGTGGGCGGGCTAACAGTGCAGCGGGCTAGCAGAGTGAACTGGGCGGGCTGGCGGGCCAGCGGGCTAAACTTAAACACTTCATTAAATCAACATGGAAACGTTATGAAACATTTCCCAGCAGTGTGAAGTGGGCGGGCTAACAGTGCAGCGGGCTAGCAGAGTGAACTGGGCGGGCTGGCGGGCCAGCGGGCTAAACTTAAACACTTCATTAAATCAACATGAAAACGTTATGAAACATTTCCCAGCAATGTGAAGTGGGCGGGCTAACAGTGTAGCGGGCTAGCGGAGTGAACTGGGCGGGCTGGCGGACCAGCGGGCTAAACTTAAACACTTCATTGAATCAACATGAAAACGTTATGAAACATTTCCCAGCAGTGTGAAGTGGGCGGGCTAACAGTGTAGCGGGCTAGCAGAGTGAACTGGGCGGGCTGGCGGGCCAGCGGGCTAAACCTAAACACTTCATTAAATCAACATGAAAACGTTATGAAACATTTCCCAGCAGTGTGAAGTGGGCGGGCTAACAGTGTAGCGGGCTAGCGGAGTGAACTGGGCGGGCTGGCGGGCCAGCGGGCTAAACTTTAACACTTGATTGAATCAACGTGAAAACGTTATGAATTATTTCCCATCAGTGTGAAGTGGGCGGGCTAACAGTGTAGCGGGCTAGCGGAGTGAACTGGGCGGGCTGGCGGGCCAGCGGGCTAAACTTTAACACTTGATTGAATCAACATGAATACGTTATGAAACATTTCCCAGCAGTGTGAAGTGGGCGGGCTAACAGTGTAGCGGGCTAGCGGAGTGAACTAGGCGGGCTGGCGGGCCAGCGGGCTAAACTTTAACACTTCATTGAATCAACATGAAAACGTTATTAAACATTTCCCAGCAGTGTGAAGTGGGCGGGCTAACAGTGTAGCGGGCTAGCGGAGTGAACTGGGCGGGCTGGCGGGCCAGCGTGCTAAACTGTAACACTTCATGGAATCAACATGAAAACGTTATGAAACATTTCCCAGCAGTGTGAAGTGGGCGGGCTAACAGTGTAGCGGGCTAGCAGTGTGAACTGGGCGGGCCAGCGGGCTAAACTTTAACACATCATTCAATCAAAATGAAAACGTTATGAAACATTTCCTAGCAGTGTGAAGTGGGCGGGCTAACAGTGCAACTGGCTAGCAGTGTGAACTTGGCGGGCTTGCGGGCCAGCGGGCTAAATTTTAACACTTTATAAAATCAACATGAAAACGTTATGAAACATTTCATAGGAGTGTGACGTGGGCGGGCTAACAGTGTAGCGAGCTAGCAGTGTGAATCGGCGGGCTGGCGGGCTAGCGGGCTAAACTTTAAAACTTCATTGAATCAACATGAAAACGTTATGCAACATTTGCTAGCAGTGTGAAGTGGGCGGGCTAACAATGTAGCGGGCTAGCGGTGTGAACTGGGCGGGCTGGCGGGCTAAACTTTAACACTTCATTGAATCAACATGAAAACGTTATGAAACATTCCTAGCAGTGTGAAGTGGGCGGGCTAACAATGTAGCGGGCTAGCAGTGTGAACTGGGCGGGCTGGCGGGCCAGCGGGCTAAACTTTAATACTTCATTGAACTTTAATACTTAATTGAATCAACATGAAAACATTATGAATCATTTCCTAGCAGTGTGAAGTGGGCGGGCTAACAGTGTAGCGGGCTAGCAGTGTGAACTGAGCGGGCTGGCGGGCCAGCGGGGTAAACTTTAACACTTCATTTAATTAACATGAAAACGTTATGAAACATTTCCTAGCAGTGTGAATTGGGCGGGCTAACAGTGTAGCGGGCTAGCGGTGCGAACTGGGCGGGCTGGCGGGCCAGCGGGCTAAACTTTAACACTTCATTGAATCAACATAACACAATAACACAATAACAAAAAGTGCTATTAACACCCTGCGGTCATTTGCAGTCGTTAATCCCCTGCCCCGCGCAGCAAATTGATGCCTGTCATCATCGAAGCCTTAACTTGAGGCGACACAAAAATGTTTGGAGCGACAATACTAAAATATAACGGTAGCTAGTCGAAATATTGGGGCGGCGGCAGCCGCCCCTGCCACCCCATTGACTACGCCTTTGAGACACCGCAAGACACCCTAGCTCCTGAGTTCACCTCCCAGACCTGACATAAAACCGCTGATTACTCGTTATTAAAGAAAGTGTAAAAATAAGAGAGAGGTTTTCAACTAGCCAAGTCGCAGCTGTTGGACTTTAGTTACTATTCGGAACATTACAGTAGTGTTTCCACCCCTTCATTGCTGAAAAGGTACCAGAGAAACCAGTCCATAGTTCAACTATCTTGCGTTCTGTTTTCAACTTCAGTGACCTTAGTAAATGATCGAACTCGCCCAATATATCACTAAACCGCGCTCACTTTAACCATTAAGCTAAATAAACCATTTGGTTGATCAACACTAAACGGCTTTCAGATGTGTGAAGTTAGCGGCCTAGCGGCCTGGCGGCGTGAAGTTAGCGGCCTAGCGGCCTGGCTGCGTGAAGTTAGCGGCCTAGCGGCCTGGCGGCGTGAAGTAAGCGGCCTAGCGGCGTGAAGATGGCTGCCTTTATCACAATTTAGCCTGATTTTATAAGCGGATTGAAATCTATTTTACAGCATATAATGCAGGGCTGTATAAGCAAGTTATCAACATGATTTATCTTTTATTTTTTAAAATAAATTATTTTACAAAGTTCTAGCTTATCTGCAAAGACGACTCGGGGTCTCTTTGTACATTTACTCTCATGTACTCTTTGTAAATGTTCATTTCAGGGATGATTAAGTAAAATATCAACAAGAACTAGCTTTGATTTTTTTTATTTTTTCGAAGCCGGGTGGCCTAGCGGCCTGGCGGCCTAGTGGCCTAGCGGCCTAAACTAAATATTTTCATAATTTATGTTTATCTTAAAACGTCTTGAAATCGGTTTTTCAGCATGTAATGTACATTTCAGGGTGAATAAGCAAAATATCAACAAGAACTAGCTTTGATTTTTTTTTTAAAGTTTTCGAAGCTTGGCGGCCTAGCGGCCTGGCAGCCTAGCGGCCTGGCGGCCTAAACTTAATATTTATCATAATTTATGTTTATCTTTAAAACGGCTTGAATTCGATATTTTATAGCATGCAATGTACATTTCAGGGATGAATAAGCAAAATATCAACAAGAACTAGCTTTGTTTTTTTTTAAGTTTTCAAAGCCTGGCGGCCTAGCGGCCTAAACTTAATATTTATCATAATTTATGTTTATCTTAAAACGTCTTGAAATTGATTTATTTTAGCATGTAATGTACATTTCAGGGGTGAATAAGCAAAATATCAACAAGAACTAGCTTTGATTTTTTTAAAGTTTTCGAAGCCTGGCGGCCTAGCGGCCTAAACTTATTTTTATTATAATTTATGTTTATCTTAAAAACGGCTTGAATTCGATTTTTACAGCATGCAATGTACATTTCAGGGGTGAATAAGCAAAATATCAACAAGAACTAGCTTTTATTTTTTTCGTTTACACTTGGTACAGATTTAAATTTTCAAAAATTAACGCTGCAATCTCGGTAATAGGTTTCATCTGCCGCGGTCATGTTCTAATTGAATTCTGCTCAGAACACTGTCAGCCAAAGCATACTTTGTTAGGTAGGGAGTGGAGACAAATGTCACAAATGACGAAAACTGGCTATAATTTCAAAATGAATTACAAAAAAATTAATTTCAAACAGCGATTCCAGAGTTTTGATGCAGAAGGTATTTCCTTTTTGTATGTGTCTGTGCTACATAATATATATAATACTATTTCAAGTTTTTTGAATTCAGTCTCGGGACAAAAAAATTCTAACGTTTATTTGGCTGGCAGTGAAAATTGAAAAGATGCAGCACATATATTTTGCTCTAGAAACCGGAAGCAGACATAAATTGAGATATTTTTTCTCGAATTTCTTAAGCTGGTTTTTCATGTAACCCTTTCCTTGATGTATACGCATTTTTACGCATGTGCGACCAGTGTAGATCCAGATCAGCCGGCACATCCTGATAGGATCTGCACTTGTCGCATTTTGTCAGAAATAACCTTATGCATCAAAAAGCGAACAGTTTAGATCCTGATCAGATGGCACGGATGTTCCGGCTGATCTGGATCTAAACTGTTCGCCCTAGCAATAAAGGTGTATCTATACAGGAAAGGGTTAAGTTTTTGTCAACAACACAATCACTGTATATAAACCGATTGTATCATCTACCGGATATAGCGAGATGATTGTCACAAAACATTATAGACAGTTCAAAAGTGAGTGGAGTTTTTATCTTTTGTAATTAGAAATCAAATCGACATATATATGTTTCACGGGCGATTGTTGTAGTCCTTGTTATGAACGATATTGTTTCCCATTGTATACGATACACTTTTGAAAAAATAGCTCAAGTCACTCACACAAAGTACCGTTTGCACTGCGTACTGTTCTAAATTCAGAGTAAATGTTTATATTGTAACATTTAGACGTATTTTCTTGCTAACGCAGATGTAACATATAAGTTTTTTTCTTACAATAATCATATTGCTGTGTCTCATCAATTAAGGTAAGACCTGTGTAATAGGCACTATTAAGAATCCAACATCTGATTATATTTTCATCAACTGCTTCATACCACTGACTTGTATGCAAAATTATAATGATTTTCACCGTGTAGTTTTTGAGATTTTTAGCTTTTTTATTTAAAAAAAGTGAGAAAAAACGTGAAAGTATCCAAATTCTTTAATCGGTGACAAAATTTTTTGTTATTGATAAATTCAACCTTAATTTTTTTACAGTTTATCCCAAAATTTGTTATATTTTACTAAACCAATTTAAGATATAATATATAAATACAAAATTTATCTTAAAATGACATTTTTTGACCAAATAAATTTTAAAAATGCATTTTTTTTATATTTCACGAGACTAAATTAATGAAAATTGTGCAAAATCCTGATTGGAGACATATACCAAACTTTACCATTTTTTAACTATATACCATAAACAAAATTTAAACAGAATTTCAGAGAAGTTTACCGTCCAGTTTTAGAAATTTTCAAATTGATGACTTGAATAAACACTATTCTGATAGCGAAAACCCCTTTAATCTTGATTATTTTGCTTATTTTAGTTTAAATCATGAGAATTTTATATTCAATGACAGAATTACACAGGAAAAAAGAAATAGGCCTATTATTTAAGCTCTAGGCTTATAAAAAAATAGCTTCCAGTGGGATTTGAACCCTGGTCCTCTTGCTTGACAGAAGTCTATGCTAATTTACTACTATGGTTACCTCCCTTGGATACTCTTCTGGATATAGGTATTCATTACACAGGTCTTACCTTAAATATTAATACATTAGACCAAACTTACAAGCAGGTTCGACCCAGACTCATTAATGAACATCTTTACTCAATCTTAAATGTATTTCTATCGTGATCTGTATGTATCAGTTAAATATAGATTATTTAAAGATGGTTTCAATATATTTTTCGGATTTAAGAAAGGTGTGTAAAGTTGGCAGTGAGTAATGAGTAGGGAATTGGATATTCAATATCCACCTGAAATTGAATCCACTGCCAGCAGTGAGTTGGGTATTCGCTTTACACAAACAGCGAATACCCTAATGAGATCGAATTCGCTGCCAGCTGTGAGTTGGGTATTCCTTCTATACTGACAGCGAATACCCTAATGAGATCGAATCCACTGCCAGCTGTGAGTTGGGTATTCGTTCTATACTGACATCGAATACCCCTATGAGACGAATCCACTGAGAGCTGTGAGTTTGGTATTCGTTCTACACTGACAGCGAATATCCAAATGAGATCGAATCCACTGCCAGCAGTGAGTTGGGTATTCGCTCTACACTGACAGAAAATACCCTAATGAGATCGAATCCACTGCCAGAAGTGAGTTGGGTATTCGCTCTACACTGACAGCGAATACCCTAATGAGATCGATTCCACTGCCAGCAGTGAGTTGGGTATTCGCACTCCACTGACAGCGAATACCCTAATGAGATCAAATCCACTGCCAGCAGTGAGTTGGGTATTCGTTCTACAGTGACAGCGAATACCCTCATTAGATGGAATCCACTGCCAGCTGTGAGTAAGGTATTCGTTCTACACTCACAGCGATTACCCTAATGCGATCGAATCCACTGCCAGCAGTGAGTTGGGTATTCGCTTTACACACACAGCGAATACCCTTATGAGATCGAATCCACTGCCAGCAGTGAGTTGGGTATTCGCTTTACACAAACAGCGAATACCCTAATGAGATCGAATCCACTGCCAGCAGTGAGTTGGGTATTCGTCCTACATTGACAGCGAATACCTTAATGAGATCGAATCCACTGCCAGTGGTGAGTTGGGTATTCGTTCTACACTGACAGCGAATATCCTAATCAGATCGAATACACTTCCAGCTGTGAGTTGGGTATTCGCTTTACACAAACAGCGAATACGCTAATAAGATTGAATCCACTGCCAGTTATTGGTTAACACAAGTTTTAGCTTTCCAAAAAGCTAGTCGGTCATTAGCAAATAAATTAAAAGAATAAGTAGGTATGTATTCGTTCATGTATTTACTTTTGAACTAATGTAAGTCAATGATATGGCCAGTTTTCTGTCGATCAAAGTCACACAGACTGTATCTGACAAACTATTTGTGAATTTAGTTGATGTTTCAAGTTTCATGTTTTATTCCATTTACATTTCTCTGTATGTACAAACATAAACAAAAGAACATATAAACATTGTACAATTCTGTTACTTTAAAGCATGCAAACAAAGTTGAACGGCTGATGTTTGATTTATTGAAACATGAAGAATACGTGTACGGGCTAAAGGCATCAATATAAATAATCATGTCTCTAGTAGACGTAATTTACTTTTTTATAGGACGTGTAGAAATAATTACGTTGTTTAAGCACCAGCGAATCTGATGAATATGTTACATTAACGCGAATGCTCAAAGAGGTACCATAGAACTTTCCACAGTTGATACTTATTTGTACATTGAGAGAAAAGCCACGCTTATAATATTCAGTATTTATTACCAACATTCATAAAATGTAGTTTTAGTTGGTTCAGCAGATCTCGTCAAACTTGAAGTTGACGAGCGTTAAAAGACAGTAAACAATAAATTAGGATGCGGATGCATTTATTACTTTCACTTAAGCTTTATGCTGCTATTATCTTTTGTTTTTGTTTGAACGATTTTCTGTAAAACTATTAAAGGAACTCAAGAAGCACTATTTGTATTTAAATTAATCTATCATCATAAAAAATGTCGTTATGCCACTGTTATGAAAACAATTTTTTCTTTACTTTAAAGGCTGGTTTTGCATTCCTTGCAGTATATTCTAGTAGATCGCCCTTACATAGAAATGATAGTGCTTGTGTTGTCTACCTTACTGTACTTGTCAAAATAATGTTATCGTTTAGTATCCCAAGACCGAAATCAGATCCGTTATATTGCATGTGTATGGGGAAGCAGTCATTGGGGTCACGGGCATCCCTTGAAATCTTTTACAAGTAAAACTCAATTTGGATTGCAACTGCGACGAGTCCAACCGTTCACTATAGACCCCAAGAAGAGAACGCATAGATATATGCGGTTTTGAGAGGGAATATGGGAATCAAAATAAATCAATTCGTATTTCGTTAATAATGCATATATTCAAGGGCAAGTTTTGAACTTTATGGCGGCGAAAGTTTTGTAACATAAATTAAATAGTTAAAGTTTAAATGATAAAAATACAGAAGCACGTATAGAATGGTTACCAAGTTTCTATTTCAAAACAATCGTTTAAGTTTTGTTTTCTTAAAATAGATTAAAAGGTCACTTTGAAAACCACCGAAGACGAAAAATGTGAAAATATTACAGGCTCGGTTTCATTGAGCCTGTTAAAGACTTTAAAGCATATCAAAAACATAAAATACCGCATCGTAATTAGAGCTCCAACTTGGATATCAAAAGGACAGGGAAATAGATAGATCTAAAAAAAACATGGCAGTTTTTGTGCAACAATCTCAAAACGAGGCACTTTTATGCAAATCTTTGAGAAAGAGCATAATACATGTATATAAATGTCCCTCTAAATGAGTAATTGCGAATAAAAGATAAAATGAAATGTTCATAACTAATGAAGACATGGGTAGTCATCAAACCAACTAGGTTTAAACTCTCGCATCTCAGGTTATTTCAATAGTGCGCTCGTGAAATGCAAAAGTGTGTAATTATGGATTGAAATTATATTTCAACAAACTTGACTAACTAAGTACTTGTAACTGAGGTAACGTGTCGCCATTTATCCTATAAATTGATATCAGACAAGTTCAATAAACAAAATCATTATTGATGCTTCCACGCTGAATGTGTAATCATAACCTCATGTGGCCATCCTAGTCGTTTATCTCTCTCGTCCGCAGCTTATTGGTCGTATTGATGACTGTCTTTTAGCGTAGCGCCGCCCAATTGACTACACTTATGATACTAGATAAAAATATTGCCCATGCTGATCTCCTATGTTTACTTTAAACAATGGCCATGTCACATTCGCTAAACCTCCGGTATCTTCTGATAACATTCACCAAATTTGCACTGGAAATCGCAAACAAATGGCAAAATCGCTGATCCCCCCTTTTTTACTTAAAACAATGATCACCTCACTTCGCTAAACTTCCGTTAACTTCTGAGAACATTCGCAGCATTTGCACTGGAAAGCGCAAAAAGCAGAATCTCTTTTTAAAAGACAATATTTTGACAATTAAGCAAGTTCTGAGCATTTGTTTCCTCCTAAATGCTTGTTTAAAACATCTCCTCGTTTACTTTAAAGTGTATGCTAATGACCGACTAGCTTTTTGTAAACTTTTGTTTACAGACAGCCTTTCCCGCAAAAGTCTGAGCGTGCTCGATTGGAAATTCCGACATTTAGAACAGAGAGAACTCCAATCGAGTGCGTCGGAACTGTGTTCTGGCAGCGTTCTACCCATTCCATCGAAATAGGTGGTGTGAATCGGTCAGTGTTTTATACTGCACCAAAATGAAATATTTTAGATACTGTTTTTTCGCCATAAAAAAAGATAATGGTTACATTTCAGTACTATGCCAAGAATTTCACCAACATAAATACCAGAAATAGTGTTATTTTTCATTAAATTATAATAAATATTGCTTTTTGCTGACTGATCTAAAAACTAGGAAAACTTAGTTGAACTATGAAGTATGGCTTATTAAGACCATTAGGAGTTCTTTAGACTTCAAAAGATATAATAAACATGCAATTATATAACACTTTTTATAAAAACCTATCATGATTCTGTTCCGACATCCAATCTCACTCGTTTGGCAGATTCTTAGACTCTTTCTCCGTCGTTATCAGAAAATAAACGACTGTTGTAAACCAAAAAACTAGAGGCCTCTGATTGGCTTCTGGATTACGTCAAGCCTGTTCTCTGTATCTATTTTAAAAAAATTTCTCCAACTTCTTATCAACTAAGCCTATTGCTCATTACAATAATTCAATATAACACTCGATTAAAGAGTAAATATAAACCATTTGTAAAAAAGAAAAGAAGAGGTACAGCTTATACTGTCTTAAACCAGCATCTAGAAGGTGTAAACGTCGCCCTGAACGACAGGATATGGCAAACAGTGTGCAGTATTTGTGCAACTCGAATGGTTAACATTTAAACCCCCGACGCACTACGCCAGCAGTGGTTACAAGCGTCGTAACAATACAGATACAGATCTCATCATAATATGCATTCCAAACATATGAATAGCAATAAATCAGTGACCGACATTTAAGTGGCATCAAATTGCTATCAGCAACTCTGCTGTGATAACGGTAAACATACATCTTGTAATATGACTCCGAGTTCGTTGTATTTTTAAATCTAACACCAACTGGTGTTGTTAATCTCCAGCAGCAGTATGTACTTTACTTGCAAGCTTGGGGAATACCGCCTATTTTAAACCTCGAGGAAAGATAACTGAAGCTCGCTAAGGATTCTCTGGCGACTATAATCGCCAGACAAAATTGGTTTACTACTGTCGCTGTCTGCTGAAAGTACAGACATGCGCAGTGAAACAGTCAAGCAGATTCTGTGGAAGAGTCGGAATTTGATTCTGGCACAGTTCCGACAGCCCAATCGAGCACGCCCGGATATTCATTAGTCTCTAAGAAAAACATAAACGATGTCTTGCTTTTGACTAACAAAATCAATATAACGGATTGAATCTATTTCATATATGGGATCATCCTGAACAGTTGTTTGAATCAAATAACGTAACAGTTCAATTTATACACAAATAATATTTTGCTATGAAGGTTTTCATCACGTGACTTTCTAAAAAAAGACGCATAACATTTTTTCTACACCCTGTAGAAAATACAACACACGTATGTTTATATAATTTAACATGTCGTTATATATCGGCTCAATTTCTGATTTGATGTTACTACAACGTCCAGATATTGTTTCATTAACATTTAGAAGACTTTTCTTGCAAATAGGGGGAACGGAATAGCATTCCCAAGCTCTAGACGGGCGGCTTTTTCTAATGTGACCACGTCCGGTGCCGCTGTTAACCGGTGTTACCCTTCAAAGTTCAAGTTTGGTCCATTATAATATGTCGGTCATCCTGATGACCGACAATTATGTCGTCCTATATTTCCGCCATTTCATGTCAGTTGTCATGTTTTACCGTTCCACTCACAATAACAAGATCTTAAAGGGAGATGTGCAGGGCCGAGCAGGTGTACTCGGCAAAATCGTAAACAGATCAATCTATGTAACACTTACGTGTACTTTTCACTAAACTCTACATTTCAAACCCTCCAGGAGGAAGTTTTCGGTTAATTTTACCATTTCACCGGACCTGAAAACAATCCGCTGAAGAAATCCCTCTACAAAAATACATTCTATATTTATCGATCATTCTATATTTAGCTCATCGCTGAGCTTACTATTCGTGGTGGCCCTAGTCTCAATCATTCAGACGCTCTGATTTCGCAAAGGCGATCAGTACGTCTGAAGACATTGTTCGTTAAAAAAGCAGACACTCCAAAACGAGGCGTGTAATTAGGACATTAGTATGGAACGCCGTTGTTGTCTTGTGAAAATTGTTTTTTAGACTGTCGCCCTGCCAGCTAGAAATCAAAAAGACATATCATACGGCGACACTCATTTTTTAACTGTATTATTGCGCCCACAGGCGTGTTCAAGTAAGCTGAGTTCTGCGGTTACCAAGAGATCTGATAAAAAGTTTATACAGATGTTGCAAGCACAACAGCTACCTTATGCAACCTTAGAAATATTTTAGAAAGAAATCATTTCAATATAAGATCATATTTTTCTCTAAATTTGGACCTTTTTGGATCAAAATTACGTCTGTAGTGAAAAACTTTGCCCTACAACCATTTTTTTGAATTTCTTAAGATAACTTCAAAAATTCTTTGGTATACCCTAATGGCGATCTTAGAAACATTTAACAGTGAAATCACTAAACTTTAATTTAAAAAAAGTCAATAAATTCCCAATTACGAAAAGACAAAAGTGTTTAGACAATTTAGAACAGTAAAGAAAAAATAAAGCTTGAAAATCCCTAAAATTCTATTTGCGATCAAACACAAAAACGAAGCATTGCAAAACAAAAACAAATGCCCACATGATCAAAATGATAATGACAATATCCAAGATTCTTTAAGAGAACTTTTAATTATACAGAGAGAAAACAACAATTTCTTGTCATCCATTTTCGCAACCATGAAATTAACGGTCAAGACAAACTTTTACAAATACCTCTTCTTTATACATGTGTTAGACAAGGTGATCTTAGATTTTGTTGTTAGTAACTCATTATTCAGGAAGGCATTTAAATTGATGTTTAGTATTGCTTTGTTTTTGTGTTTGGCTGCAGAATTTAGGGACTTTTTTAGGTCAAACTATTTTTCTTTACTGTTCTAACTTTTCTTGACGTATAAATAATAAACATACATAATAAGATTTATTTATGCAAAGTTTGACGGAACTGCATTTTTCCGTTAGAGAGATTTTGATATTCTTCCCTTTTTATCAATAACCGTACAATGACAACTGCCATACCCTACAACGTGACAGTCTAAAACCATTATCACGAAGAGGCAGCAACGGCCTACCATATATTTGCATTCATTTATGTAAAATGGGCTAGGCAAGTACTAAACGTCCTTTGTTTTATAAACCATATACCTGATTTTGTAGCTCGATATCATATTACCTAAATTTCACTTTGCCCAGACTGGTCGAAATATGGTTAAAGCACTGTTAACAAATTTCATTGGAAATCGCGATTGATTTTGGATTTGTTTACCATACAAAAGCGCCATCTGTCGGTCAGACTTTTTATATAGCGATGTCTCTAGGCGTTCGTCAGAGCAGTGTGACACTGATCAATGACAGAACGTCTAGATGATCTAGACTATGGTGGCCCAGGCATTTTGAAACAAATGGCGACGTCGATAGTCGGCAAGGTACACCGAATGCGTATTTTTGTTGAAGTGATCACGTGACAATCCCAAAAACCACCGCGGCATTACGCGGGAAATACAAAAATAGCTAACCTATGCGCGTCGAATAGGATAGGAAACAACATTTATATATCTTTTCATAAAATATTGGTTTGATATATTTCGGGCGCAAATCAATATTTGAGCACCAAATAATGATATTCAACTGATTAATAACCCTTTTCGCAAATCTGTTCCATTCATCAATCCTGCACATCTCCCTTTAATATTGTTCTGCAGGCCTGAGGAAATTTAACTAAAGCGATGCAAATAAATAAAAAAAACGTGGGGCTCGAAACCGAGTCTGGTCTCAATTTCTGAGGTTTTTTTTTATTTCAAATAGGTACAGATCACTATGATAGCATACATATTTGCGAGGGTTGAAATTCTGGTTCCGGTCATGTATGAATTGTTTGGCCAGATTAGAAGACTGTACAGATCCGAGCCTCCGTAATTGCGATTATGTGCAGAATATGGATTTGTTCTACTGTTAAACGTTACGTCGTCCTAAATCTCCGCCATTTTACAAACAGTTTTTATGTTTTATATACCATTTTAATCGCAAGAACGAGGTCTTAAATTTTTTTTGCATGCTGGAAGAGATCGCAACAAAGGAATCCAGGTTAAAGCGAAAGCAGGAGGGCTTTAATCCGAGGTTGGTCTCGGTTTCTGATATATTCTTTCTTTAAAATAGGGACATATCGTAAAGATAAACATACATAGTTTCGAAGGTTTAAATTCCGGTTCCAACCATGTATGGATTGTTTGGCTAGTTTAGAAGACTGTCAAGATCTGAGCCTCCGTATTTGCGATTATATGCAGAATATGGCATTTTTTCTATGGGTAAACATTACGTCGTCATAAATCTCCGCCATTTTTTTGAACAGTTGTCATGTTTTATATACCATTTTACTTGCAATAAAGAAATCTGAAAATTATTCTACAGGACTGAAGAGACCGCACTGATTCAAACCAGGTTAAAGCTAAAGAAGTAGGGCTCGAATCTGAGGCTGGTCTAGGTTTTCTGATATTTATTTAATGGAAAAAGTGACATATTGTTACGGTAAACATATATGTTTGTGAGGGTTTAAATTCTGGTTCCAACCATATATAGATTGTTTGGCCAGCTTAGAAGACTGTACAGATCCTTGCCTCCGTAATTGCGATTATGTGCAGAATATGGATTTGTTCTATTGTTAAACGTTACGTCGTCCTAAATCTCCACCATTTTATGAACAGTTTTTATGTTTTATATACCATTTTAATCGCAAAAACGAGGTCTTAAAATTTTTCTGCATGCTGGAAGAGATCGCACCAAAGCAATCAAGGTTAAAGCGAAAGCAGGAGGGCTTTAATCCGAGGTTGGTCTCGGTTTCTGATATATTTTTTCTTTAAAATAGGGACATATCGTAAAGATAAACATACATATTTTCGAAGGTTTAAATTCCGGTTCCAACCATGTATGGATTGTTTGGCTAGCTTAGAAGACTGTCCAGATCTGAGCCTCCGTAATTGCGATTATATGTAGAATATGGCATTTTTTCTATGGGTAAACATTACGTCGTCATAATCTCCGCCATTTTTTGAACAGTTGTCATGTTTTATATACCATTTTACTTGCAACAAAGAAATCTGAAAATTATTCTACAGGACTGAAGAGACCGCACTAATTCGAACCAGGTTAAAGCGAAAGAAGTAGGGCTCGAATCCGAGGCTGGTCTAGGTTTTCTGATATTTATTTAATGGAAAGAGTGACAAATCGTAACGGTAAACATATATGTTTGTGAGGGTTTAAATTCTGGTTCCAACCATATATAGATTGTTTGGCCAGCTTAGAAGACTGTACAGATCCTTGCCTCCGTAATTGCGATTGTGTGCAGAATATGGATTTGTTCTATTGTTAAGCGTTACGTCGTCCTAATTCTCCACCATTTTATGAACAGTTTTTATGTTTTATATACCATTTTCATCGCAAAAACGAGGTCTTAAATTTTTTGTGCATGCTGGAAGAGATCGCACCAAAGCAATCAAGGTTAAAGCGAAAGAAGGAGGGCTTTAATCAGAGGTTGGTTTCGGTTTCTTGTATCTTTTTTCCTTAAAATTTGAATATATCGTAAAGGTAAACATACATATTTTCGAAGGTTTAAATTCCGGTTCCAACCATGTATGGATTGTTTGGCCAGCTTTGAAGACTGTACAGATCCGAGCCTCCGTAATTGCGAGTATATGCAGAATATGGCATTCTTTGTATAAGTAAACATTACGTCGTCCTAAATCTCCGCCTGTTGATGAACAGTTTTCATGTTTTATATACCATTTTGACTGGGTCAAATGTATTCCAGATTTTGAGAAAGTTTTTAATGAAAATATACTTAGTTGTTTTCGTTCCAATTCTAACGTGTCAGAGTTTCTTACACCCCGTTTCTCTACGATACGAACTGGTGTAGTGAAATCCCCTCTGGCACGCAAGAATGCTACAATCATCGCTTATATTTGTTTGGCTGGCTTTGCTCGCCAACTTTAACACCTTATATATTAACAAACATTACATTTCTGTCAGAAATCTATAATTAGCTAATATTTTTTTTACTGGCCGCTGCGCATGTCATGAGAATTTTCGTCTGATTTTCAAAATTAGTATATCAGTGGAAGGCACATTGGCTAAACCTTTGATTGAGTTATAATTTAATATATCTATTGACACCAGGGGTGGTAATAGTCTTACCATATTTCAGAACTTTTGCATACGATTTGTATTGAGCGATACGTACAAGCTTGTATTTACTCGCAAAATAAATCTATAAAATATCACAGCAATTGCTCCATGAAGTACTGAAACCAAAACTGTTATACTTATATATAACTGAATTATATACTTAGAAATATATTTTTTTAGAATACGATTTTGACAGTGTATTTTTGCATATTTTGATAGAATGGAATAATATTAGTGACTTGACACCATTTTTACAAAAAGGGCGTATTAGTAAGGGTTGGCAGGGGGTGGGGCGGCTGGTCAAGCGCCAGTGGTAATACATCATTTGAATATCAATACTGATTTTAAAATTAGTGTACATATTTGTGACAATTCTCAATGAACACAGTATCGTGTATACTATATGAAAAAAGAATTGTTAGCCCGCCGAGTTCACACTGCTAGCAAATGCATCATAACGTTTGAGTGTTAAAATAATTAAGTATGGAATTTAGACCGCTAGACTGCTAGCACGCTGAATTTGTACTGCTGGCCCGCTACACTGTTAGCTCGCCGAGCTTACACTGCTAGGAAATGTTTCATAACGTTTTCATGTTGATTCCATGAAGTGTTACAGTTTCGCCCGCTGAACCGCCAGCCCGCCCAGTTCACACCGCTAGCCCGCTACACTGTTAGCCCGCCCACTTCACACTGCTAGGAAATGTTTAATAACGTTTTTATGTTGATTCAATGAAGTGTTAAAGTTTAGCCCGCTGGCCCGCCAACCCGCTCAGTTCACACTGCTAGCCCGCTACACTGTTAGCCCGCCCACTTCACACTGCTGGGAAATGTTTCATAACGTTTTCATGTTGATTCAATGAAGTGTTTAAGTTTAGCCCGCTGGCCCGCCAGCCCGCCCAGTTCACTCTGCTAGCCCGCTACACTGTTAGCCCGCCCACTTCACACTGCTGGGAAATGTTTCATTACGTTTTCATGTTGATTCAATGAAGTGTTTAAGTTTAGCCCGCTGGCCCGCCAGCCCGCCCAGTTCACTCTGCTAGCCCGCTACACTGTTAGCCCGCCCACTTCACACTGCTGGGAAATGTTTCATAACGTTTTCATGTTGATTCAATGAAGTGTTTAAGTTTAGCCCGCTGGCCCGCCAGCCCGCCCAGTTCACTCTGCTAGCCCGCTACACTGTTAGCCCGCCCACTTCACACTGCTGGGAAATGTTTCATAACGTTTTCATGTTGATTCAATGAAGTGTTTAAGTTTAGCCCGCTGGCCCGCCAGCCCGCCCAGTTCACTCTGCTAGCCCGCTACACTGTTAGCCCGCCCACTTCACACTGCTGGGAAATGTTTCATAACGTTTTCATGTTGATTCAATGAAGTGTTTAAGTTTAGCCCGCTGGCCCGCCAGCCCGCCCAGTTCACTCCGCTAGCCCGCTACACTGTTAGCCCGCCCACTTCACACTGCTGGGAAATGTTTCATAACGTTTTCATGTTGATTCAATGAAGTGTTTAAGTTTAGCCCGCTGGCCCGCCAGCCCGCCCAGTTCACTCTGCTAGCCCGCTACACTGTTAGCCCGCCCACTTCACACTGCTGGGAAATGTTTCATAACGTTTTCATGTTGATTCAATGAAGTGTTTAAGTTTAGCCCGCTGGTCCGCCAGCCCGCCCAGTTCACTCCGCTAGCCCGCTACACTGTTAGCCCGCCCACTTCACACTGCTGGGAAATGTTTCATAACGTTTTCATGTTGATTTAATGAAGTGTTTAAGTTTAGCCCGCTGGCCCGCCAGCCCGCCCAGTTCACTCTGCTAGCCCGCTACACTGTTAGCCCGCCCACTTCACACTGCTGGGAAATGTTTCATAACGTTTTCATGTTGATTCAATGAAGTGTTTAAGTTTAGCCCGCTGGCCCGCCAGCCCGCCCAGTTCACTCTGCTAGCCCGCTACACTGTTAGCCCGCTCACTTCACACTGCTGGGAAATGTTTCATAACGTTTTCATGTTGATTAAATGAAGTGTTTAAGTTTAGCCCGCTGGCCCGCCAGCCCGCCCAGTTCACTCTGCTAGCCCGCTACACTGTTAGCCCGCCCACTTCACACTGCTGGGAAATGTTTCATAACGTTTCCATGTTGATTCAATGAAGTGTTTAAGTTTAGCCCGCTGGCCCGCCAGCCCGCCCAGTTCACTCTGCTAGCCCGCTACACTGTTAGCCCGCTCACTTCACACTGCTGGGAAATGTTTCATAACGTTTTCATGTTGATTCAATGAAGTGTTTAAGTTTAGCCCGCTGGCCCGCCAGCCCGCCCAGTTCACTCCGCTAGCCCGCTACACTGTTAGCCCGCCCACTTCACACTGCTGGGAAATGTTTCATAACGTTTTCATGTTGATTCAATGAAGTGTTTAAGTTTAGCCCGCTGGCCCGCCAGCCCGCCCAGTTCACTCTGCTAGCCCGCTACACTGTTAGCCCTCCCACTTCACACTGCTGGGAAATGTTTCATAACGTTTTCATGTTGATTCAATGAAGTGTTTAAGTTTAGCCCGCTGGCCCGCCAGCCCGCCCAGTTCACTCTGCTAGCCCGCTACACTGTTAGCCCGCCCACTTCACACTGCTGGGAAATGTTTCATAACGTTTTCATGTTGATTCAATGAAGTGTTTAAGTTTAGCCCGCTGGTCCGCCAGCCCGCCCAGTTCACTCCGCTAGCCCGCTACACTGTTAGCCCGCCCACTTCACACTGCTGGGAAATGTTTCATAACGTTTTCATGTTGATTTAATGAAGTGTTTAAGTTTAGCCCGCTGGCCCGCCAGCCCGCCCAGTTCACTCTGCTAGCCCGCTACACTGTTAGCCCGCCCACTTCACACTGCTGGGAAATGTTTCATAACGTTTTCATGTTGATTCAATGAAGTGTTTAAGTTTAGCCCGCTGGTCCGCCAGCCCGCCCAGTTCACTCCGCTAGCCCGCTACACTGTTAGCCCGCCCACTTCACACTGCTGGGAAATGTTTCATAACGTTTTCATGTTGATTTAATGAAGTGTTTAAGTTTAGCCCGCTGGCCCGCCAGCCCGCCCAGTTCACTCTGCTAGCCCGCTACACTGTTAGCCCGCCCACTTCCCACTGCTGGGAAATGTTTCATAACGTTTTCATGTTGATTCAATGAAGTGTTTAAGTTTAGCCCGCTGGTCCGCCAGCCCGCCCAGTTCACTCCGCTAGCCCGCTACACTGTTAGCCCGCCCACTTCACACTGCTGGGAAATGTTTCATAACGTTTTCATGTTGATTTAATGAAGTGTTTAAGTTTAGCCCGCTGGCCCGCCAGCCCGCCCAGTTCACTCTGCTAGCCCGCTGCACTGTTAGCCCGCCCACTTCACACTGCTGGGAAATGTTTCATAACGTTTCCATGTTGATTCAATGAAGTGTTTAAGTTTAGCCCGCTGGCCCGCCAGCCCGCCCAGTTCACTCTGCTAGCCCGCTACACTGTTAGCCCGCTCACTTCACACTGCTGGGAAATGTTTCATAACGTTTTCATGTTGATTCAATGAAGTGTTTAAGTTTAGCCCGCTGGTCCGCCAGCCCGCCCAGTTCACTCAACTAGCCCGCTACACTGTTAGCCCGCCCACTTCACACTGCTGGGAAATGTTTCATAACGTTTTCATGTTGATTTAATGAAGTGTTTAAGTTTAGCCCGCTGGCCCGCCAGCCCGCCCAGTTCACTCTGCTAGCCCGCTGCACTGTTAGCCCGCCCACTTCACACTGCTGGGAAATGTTTCATAACGTTTCCATGTTGATTCAATGAAGTGTTTAAGTTTAGCCCGCTGGCCCGCCAGCCCGCCCAGTTCACTCTGCTAGCCCGCTACACTGTTAGCCCGCTCACTTCACACTGCTGGGAAATGTTTCATAACGTTTTCATGTTGATTCAATGAAGTGTTTAAGTTTAGCCCGCTGGCCCGCCAGCCCGCCCAGTTCACTCTGCTAGCCCGCTGCACTGTTAGCCCGCCCACTTCACACTGCTGGGAAATGTTTCATAACGTTTCCATGTTGATTCAATGAAGTGTTTAAGTTTAGCCCGCTGGCCCGCCAGCCCGCCCAGTTCACTCTGCTAGCCCGCTACACTGTTAGCCCGCTCACTTCACACTGCTGGGAAATGTTTCATAACGTTTTCATGTTGATTCAATGAAGTGTTTAAGTTTAGCCCGCTGGTCCGCCAGCCCGCCCAGTTCACTCCGCTAGCCCGCTACACTGTTAGCCCGCCCACTTCACACTGCTGGGAAATGTTTCATAACGTTTTCATGTTGATTCAATGAAGTGTTTAAGTTTAGCCCGCTGGCCCGCCAGCCCGCCCAGTTCACTCTGCTAGCCCGCTACACTGTTAGCCCGCCCACTTCACACTGCTGGGAAATGTTTCATAACGTTTTCATGTTGATTCAATGAAGTGTTTAAGTTTAGCCCGCTGGCCCGCCAGCCCGCCCAGTTCACTCTGCTAGCCCGCTACACTGTTAGCCCGCCCACTTCACACTGCTGGGAAATGTTTCATAACGTTTTCATGTTGATTCAATGAAGTGTTTAAGTTTAGCCCGCTGGTCCGCCAGCCCGCCCAGTTCACTCCGCTAGCCCGCTACACTGTTAGCCCGCCCACTTCACACTGCTGGGAAATGTTTCATAACGTTTTCATGTTGATTTAATGAAGTGTTTAAGTTTAGCCCGCTGGCCCGCCAGCCCGCCCAGTTCACTCTGCTAGCCCGCTACACTGTTAGCCCGCCCACTTCACACTGCTGGGAAATGTTTCATAACGTTTTCATGTTGATTCAATGAAGTGTTTAAGTTTAGCCCGCTGGTCCGCCAGCCCGCCCAGTTCACTCCGCTAGCCCGCTACACTGTTAGCCCGCCCACTTCACACTGCTGGGAAATGTTTCATAACGTTTTCATGTTGATTTAATGAAGTGTTTAGGTTTAGCCCGCTGGCCCGCCAGCCCGCCCAGTTCACTCTGCTAGCCCGCTACACTGTTAGCCCGCCCACTTCACACTGCTGGGAAATGTTTCATAACGTTTTCATGTTGATTCAATGAAGTGTTTAAGTTTAGCCCGCTGGTCCGCCAGCCCGCCCAGTTCACTCCGCTAGCCCGCTACACTGTTAGCCCGCCCACTTCACATTGCTGGGAAATGTTTCATAACGTTTTCATGTTGATTTAATGAAGTGTTTAAGTTTAGCCCGCTGGCCCGCCAGCCCGCCCAGTTCACTCTGCTAGCCCGCTGCACTGTTAGCCCGCCCACTTCACACTGCTGGGAAATGTTTCATAACGTTTCCATGTTGATTCAATGAAGTGTTTAAGTTTAGCCCGCTGGCCCGCCAGCCCGCCCAGTTCACTCTGCTAGCCCGCTACACTGTTAGCCCGCTCACTTCACACTGCTGGGAAATGTTTCATAACGTTTTCATGTTGATTCAATGAAGTGTTTAAGTTTAGCCCGCTGGTCCGCCAGCCCGCCCAGTTCACTCAACTAGCCCGCTACACTGTTAGCCCGCCCACTTCACACTGCTGGGAAATGTTTCATAACGTTTTCATGTTGATTTAATGAAGTGTTTAAGTTTAGCCCGCTGGCCCGCCAGCCCGCCCAGTTCACTCTGCTAGCCCGCTGCACTGTTAGCCCGCCCACTTCACACTGCTGGGAAATGTTTCATAACGTTTCCATGTTGATTCAATGAAGTGTTTAAGTTTAGCCCGCTGGCCCGCCAGCCCGCCCAGTTCACTCTGCTAGCCCGCTACACTGTTAGCCCGCTCACTTCACACTGCTGGGAAATGTTTCATAACGTTTTCATGTTGATTTAATGAAGTGTTTAAGTTTAGCCCGCTGGCCCGCCAGCCCGCCCAGTTCACTCTGCTAGCCCGCTGCACTGTTAGCCCGCCCACTTCACACTGCTGGGAAATGTTTCATAACGTTTCCATGTTGATTCAATGAAGTGTTTAAGTTTAGCCCGCTGGCCCGCCAGCCCGCCCAGTTCACTCTGCTAGCCCGCTACACTGTTAGCCCGCTCACTTCACACTGCTGGGAAATGTTTCATAACGTTTCCATGTTGATTCAATGAAGTGTTTAAGTTTAGCCCGCTGGCCCGCCAGCCCGCCCAGTTCACTCTGCTAGCCCGCTACACTGTTAGCCCGCTCACTTCACACTGCTGGGAAATGTTTCATAACGTTTTCATGTTGATTCAATGAAGTGTTTAAGTTTAGCCCGCTGGTCCGCCAGCCCGCCCAGTTCACTCCGCTAGCCCGCTACACTGTTAGCCCGCCCACTTCACACTGCTGGGAAATGTTTCATAACGTTTCCATGTTGATTCAATGAAGTGTTTAAGTTTAGCCCGCTGGCCCGCCAGCCCGCCCAGTTCACTCTGCTAGCCCGCTACACTGTTAGCCCGCTCACTTCACACTGCTGGGAAATGTTTCATAACGTTTTCATGTTGATTCAATGAAGTGTTTAAGTTTAGCCCGCTGGTCCGCCAGCCCGCCCAGTTCACTCCGCTAGCCCGCTACACTGTTAGCCCGCCCACTTCACACTGCTGGGAAATGTTTCATAACGTTTTCATGTTGATTTAATGAAGTGTTTAGGTTTAGCCCGCTGGCCCGCCAGCCCGCCCAGTTCACTCTGCTAGCCCGCTACACTGTTAGCCCGCCCACTTCACACTGCTGGGAAATGTTTCATAACGTTTTCATGTTGATTCAATGAAGTGTTTAAGTTTAGCCCGCTGGTCCGCCAGCCCGCCCAGTTCACTCCGCTAGCCCGCTACACTGTTAGCCCGCCCACTTCACATTGCTGGGAAATGTTTCATAACGTTTTCATGTTGATTTAATGAAGTGTTTAAGTTTAGCCCGCTGGCCCGCCAGCCCGCCCAGTTCACTCTGCTAGCCCGCTGCACTGTTAGCCCGCCCACTTCACACTGCTGGGAAATGTTTCATAACGTTTCCATGTTGATTCAATGAAGTGTTTAAGTTTAGCCCGCTGGCCCGCCAGCCCGCCCAGTTCACTCTGCTAGCCCGCTACACTGTTAGCCCGCTCACTTCACACTGCTGGGAAATGTTTCATAACGTTTTCATGTTGATTCAATGAAGTGTTTAAGTTTAGCCCGCTGGTCCGCCAGCCCGCCCAGTTCACTCCGCTAGCCCGCTACACTGTTAGCCCGCCCACTTCACACTGTTAGCCCGTTAGCCTGCTAGCCCGCTCAGTTCACACTGTTAGCCCGCTAGACTGCTAGCCCGCCCAGTTCACACTGCCAGCCCGCCACACCGCTAGCCCGTTACCCCGCGTACTTCACGGACATTACTATGTATTGGTTGCCTAAAATGCACAAAACACCGCACAAAGCAAGATTTATTGCAAACTCTAGTTCTTGTTCAACAACAAAATTATCCGTGCTATTAACATCTTGTCTTACAGCTATAAAAGAACATGTTATTAGGTATTGCGAAGAAGTTTTTGAAACCACTGACAAAAATTTATTTCGGTCTATAAAAATTCAAATGAAGAAGCTTAAATCAAATAATTTTCAGGCGTTCTGTTTGTCCACTTATGATTTTTCAACTATATACTTCCCTCATTATTTATTAAGAGACAAGCTAACCAGTATCATTTAAAAAAAAACTTTTGCTAGAGAAAAGAAAACATTTATCGCTTGTAATCAACATAGGGCATTCTTTACAGATGGTTCTTATGATAATTATACTTCATGGACCTGTCAAGACCTTATCCAGGCGCTCACATTTTTATTGGATAATATTTATTTGAGATTTGGTACCTCTATTTATAAACAAGTAATAGGCATTCCAATGGGTACTAATTGTGCACCCCTTATTGCTGATCTGTTTTTATACTGTTATGAAAGAGACTTTATGTTATCTCTTTCTACCGAACATCAAGATGATATTATTACTGCTTTTAACAACACCTCGAGGTACCTTAATGATTTATTAAATATAGATAATAACCATTTTCCATCACTGGTTAATAAGATTTATCCTAAAGAACTACAGATTAATAAAGCGAACACTTCAGAAAAGCAAGCGAACTTCGTTCATCTAAATCTGTCCATTTAAAATTGTTACGTCACTACTAAAATATATGATAAAAGAGATGATTTTAATTTAAATATAGTAAATTTTCCGTTTTTAGACGGAAATGTTCCTCGTGCAACATCTTACGGCGTTTATATCTCACAGCTTGTTCGCTTTTCAAGAGCTTGCAACGATGTGAATGATTTCAATGAACGTATTCTTTGCATTACAGAAAAACTTTTAAAACAGGGTTATCGGTTATCTAAAAGGCAATGTAAATTTCTCCCGGCTATTTGTAAAAACAGTCTGTAAATTTATCCCAGCCAATATAAATTTGGATGATGTTCAATACGGGGCAGCGCTGTTCAAACACATGTACAAGACAGTACATACTCTGGATATAGTTGTATTGCTACATATTTGTCATCAATTGGCTTGCTGGGGATACAATAAACTTTGCACAATTCAGCAGTATTTTCAAAACATACAACAGTATATCACAGAAAGGAAATTTCACCTTGGCCATAAATATTTTTATTAAAAAAAATAATACAAAAAGATTCGGTCTGGTCTGGTCTGGTCTGGTCTCGGTAAGCTCATTGAGTACCCACTGCTTTGCTTGACAATACCATTAATTAGCTTCTTTATTAGGTTTTATAACTCTGTATGCGTTTGCAAGCAACTTGTCGAGTTAATGAATGGAATGAAACTACTTCGCCAAATCAACTTGTACTTGTTTGTTATATAAGAACCTGTTAGAGGCAAGCGTGAGGTTATTATCCAGAACCTGGTTTAAACCCCTTGTGGTAAATTGTTTTGCCACTGACCGTTCAAAGGCGATGACCCTCTGGTTCTTGTTTTGGTAAATTATGGTGTTCTTTTTTAATTTGATCCTTTTATATAATATCTATTTTACTCTTTGCTTGTTGGTTGGTGAGAAGGCTGTGTATTCTAATTTTGGCTATTCTTGAAATGCGTGTTTCACTTTTTAATGCCTGTAACAAAACTGTATTTATTTTTAAAACGGTTTGTATATTTGTCAAAAGTATTTCACCATTTAGAAGGACCAGTATAAAACCTCGCCAATATTTTTTTTATATTTTATCAAAGGTCAAGAGTATAAACTTGTTTATCACTGTATAAAATCAACATTCTGTAATACTAGAACTTACATTTGTCATTTTGCATTAAACTAGAAATCGTTTCGTTAAAAAGTTTTATTATTGCCGACAACACCTGCCTTGATTACTACTTCTAAGATATTTTTTTTATCATTTACTAGTGTTCTCTGTGAATTTAATACAAACCAAAAACTAAAAAATAATAAATTAAGGAAAAAATAACCACAATACGCATACATACAAAAAACATACACAAAAAAATCAACGCGTGCATGATAACCCTACTTATAATGATATTGTCTCTGCTGGCTAGCGAACCTGCACCGTCACGGCGACAGCGCCTAGGCATGCAATTCCGACAACGCTACCGACTGAGCAAGCCGAGACAACCCCCAAAGAAGGTTGATCGGATAGACCTGACAAACGTTATCATCACCGCATGACATTGGTAACGGATAATTTTTCTGAAAACTTTACTGACTGTATGCACGGGGAGACTGTTGACGGCCGCCACAATGCACAAAGCGCAAATGATATTGCCTCTACTGGGGAGCGAACTCGCACCGTCACGACGACAGCGCCTAGCCATGCAATTCTGACAACGCTACCGATTGGGTAGCAGGGACACCCCCATCCCCCCCCCCCCCAAAAAAAAAAAGTTGCTCGTATGTCCCTGATATTACCGATCTGTACAAATATCAAGATGTGTACAGTTGGCTTAACACTGCCATTATTGTATATGTGTTAACGTAAGGACTTCAATCGGTCGGTAAGTGAAGACAAATTTGATATAGAAAATTCGTTAGATATTATTTTTTCTCACAGTGATAAGAAACACATTGCTGATTTGCTGATACATTGTTCATTTCGATATACTGGGAGGACATAATTATACACTCACTCAAAGTTCTAATTGGTCATCAGTTGTATATGTTTACAATGTATGCTAGTTTGGTTTCTTCCCTATGTCAAGAGAGGTTATGAAAACAACTGTTTTGTCTTGGAACCAATTATAAAATGCCTTTTAAATCTTTATTGATTGTTTTCTTAAATGAATCCAATACCATCTTCTTACACTGCAGGGTCAAAATTAGAACAGTCTTTAATTGAAAGGGAGGTAATTACAAAACTTGGTACTTTGAAGGTGACTTATTTAAATAAAAATGCTGCTGATTAATAAGTTTTTGTGTTTTCCTACTACTAAAGAGCCCTTTAAAAACAAAATCAATTTAGAGCAATTCTAGCTGCTTGACCTTCAATTGCATGAAATGCATTTTAGCAAAATTTAGGATAGACTGTTCGAAAGTTTATTATTACAAGATAAAAGCTAAAATTGAAGACTGTTGTTGCAAATGATCACATACAAAGAGTTTAGTCAGTGTCTGTCTAAAAAAAATTACATACAAAATGTGACCAAAGAGAACTTTTGGTGAGTGTATTTGTTGTCATTTATTTTCTCTATCATAAGAAGGAAATGAGTTCCAGTTTTTTCAACATTGGTTACGTCATGAGTGTGCAGCTTTTTACAGTCGCAACCGGTTATAACTTGTGGGTGTTTTTTATCTTGGCAATATCTGAGTACATGGTAACTACAATTATGAAACAGTCGGATTGTGCGTCAGTTTTGTACGGATGTGGATCAAGATTAATTGTTCATAAATTGCGATTTATGACAATTTTAAGAGGGGAAGGCAACATGTAATTGAGATATCACACAGACAGTTGGATACATTTGATAATTTTCAAACAAGCCTTATTGACTATCACTCATAAATATATGTTAAATACGTAAATTCTGAGTGCCATACCTTCTTTTCTACTATCGCTTTTTTCAAAGAGAACCTCTGGTTATTTGACGTTCTCCAAACGTCACAAAAGAAGCATTTCAGAAAGTCAGGGATAGATTAGATTTAACATGCTTAGATTCAACTTAAATATCTATGAAAATAAACTAGATTTAACTTTATATATCATTTGAAATCCACAATAGCATTATTCACAATAGCATTATTTGTGCAGTGTGGCGGTCGTAAAAAGTCTCCCCGAACATAAAGTCAGTACTGTTATCAGTAAAATAATCAGTTACCGATGTCATGCAGTATATCAGGGCTATCCAATCATTCTATTTTGGTGTTTTCCCAGCTAACTCAGTCCGAAGCGTTGTCGGAATTACAAGGCTAGGCGCTGTCGCCGTGACGGTGCGGGTTCGTTCCTAGATAGAGGCAATATCATGTGCTAAGCCAATTGCGCTTACCATATACAATGCGGCAAACAATATTGGGAAACAACTGCACAAAGAGCTGAAACATTTTTGGTCCATACATTTGTTAGAAGCGGACAATGATAATTATTTTGTTAATATCTGCATCATTGGTGTTAATGTTCAGTCAAATTGGTGGAAGAAAATGTATGAACGTTTTATGTTTGTTATGACCACGTTTTGACCTCGCTTCCCTAATACAGCCGAACACCGGAGAATTTAGTCTTCGGAATAAGGTCTTCATATACATGTATGTCCAATTACACATACGCTGAAATGCGATCAAAGTGGCAATTATATAATCATTTATATGTTAACTTTTTACGTCACGGATAAGCTTTTTATCACATGGGCGACCGGTATAGATCCAGATCAGCCCGTACATCCATCTGATCTTGATCTATGTCATACTGTGAACAGAACTGACTTCAGAGAGACTTCCCACGGCCGCCACACTGCACAAACAGTTAAAAATTCTCAGGCTTCGTGATATATTAAAGATGCTCTGGTATACTGTTTATCCATATAATCTTGAATTATTGTGTTCTTGGTAAACTAATCGGCCCTCTCAAGTCCACGATATTCATAAGTACGTGTGATGACAAGAAATGACAGTACAGCAGATGTAAAACATTCGAGGCTGTTGACATTATTACAAATAAAACAATGACATATCTCACTTAACTTCAAAAATAGTAAACAATAGTTACTAAAAATATTTAACATTTGATCTCGTGTCACTGTCTATTCTTTACTCCAGCTGTTGTGGGGGTAGGAATAACAGAGATACCTTATAGATTACACGTTACACACGATGTACTGATTGACCTTCGAACAGCCGCTTTATTACTTTGTTTACTTGCACTTCTGTATGATGTCCATGTCACGTTTCATTTCACATGATGTTGCTGTCGCCGCAGAACCCGTTTAGCTCCGGGCGCAATGATACACCGGAAATTAAAGGCCGCGTGTCGCGGTACTATTCTTTCGGTGCGTCTTTTCCATTTCTAGCTTAAGACTGTCGGCGCATGCATAATAGGCTACAAATAAAAAATTACGTTTGTAGTTTGGCTAAATTTTGTCGGGTTTTCTGCAACCTTCTTTAATTTTGACGTTTCTATAGCAACTATCTTACAAAAAAGCTGAGAAAATGCGAATAATATTATTTTCCCTATAAAATTATTTTATAAAGTTTCATTCAATGCTATCAGATACATGTATTTGCAGTAAAAAATTAGTTGAACGAAAAACAAAAAAAGTAAAACGTGAATAGACGCAATATCTCGGTCGGAATCTGCTGATACGGAAAACATGTCCCACATGTTGAAAACAAACAAACACATTTCGTTACTTTTCTATCGATTTCCTCCACACGTTTATATAAGTTAAATGAAAATATCCGAACCAACAATAATAGTATGTATGTTATCAATTGAATGCTTCAAAATCAACAACATAATACGTTCCAACTATTGTTGATTGAAGGTATATTTACGATGTCAACCTGTCATATATAGGGAATAGTTGAAATGACCGTAAGAAAGTTTTAGGATGACTTGGTTGACTTTAATCAGATGATATCTACCATTCTGATATTTCAGATAATAAAACTATAATCCCCTTTTGTCTCACACCTGTCACTGTTTTCCCGCACCTGAAATTATGGCAACAGTTGGGATCACGGAGACATTTACATGTTCTACTTAAAATTTGGATTGTATTGGAGCATCTTTCAACAGAAATGGGGGTGAAGTGTAGACGAAACATGTATTCGTCAATCAGTATAAGTATTCAGGGTGGCCATACCACATGTCTTTAAGAATGTCGTGCACACACACAATCACTCTCTTCAAGTAGTTTTTCTTGCTTCATTCTCAGTCTGGACCGATTTTGATCAGATAAAGAGCACCAAACACCAGTTATAAAGCATTTTTATCGCCATTTAAATATTAATTTCAAATGGTAGAGAAAACGGAAGCCGACTGATATTGAAGGTTTTTTAGGATATTTATTGATCAAAAATGGAAAATGCTGATTGTTTATATCTCAGAAAACATCAAGATACCACGAGGTGTTCTTAAAGGTTGTAATAATGTGATATTGATATTCGAAAGACAGGTATAACACAATGTGGCTTTCGGTGCTGAAAAATCAAATCCGAAGCAATGGGGGCAATTAATACCCATAGGAATGCCTATTACTTGATTATAAATAAATGTGACATGTCCTACGGAAATATTAACATGACTTGATCAAGTCATTATAGTCCATATAGTATAACTTTTTAAAAAATCATCTGTAAAGAAAAGTTCTGGATTCATTTCAAGCATGCAGTAAAGGTTTAATTTGCTTATGCAAACGATTTATTTCAACGAAACTGGTGAGCTTGATATGGTGACGCATTAAAAATGAAAGAAAAACTCAAGTTGACAACGAGATTTGATCATTTGTTTAGCTAATGAAACAATTCTTGCGAATCTCAGCATTATAAAAAATCAAACTGATATAGGAGTGCATAATTTTTGTATTCATATGAACGATTATTGTTTGTTTATAGTACAAGTACCAAATCTGACCAGCCTACTGTATACATATACGAGCGATTTGATTAAGTAAGATCCGCAAAGTACAATTATCATGAAGCTTCAGTAAAAAGTGAAATATGCACATCAGGAAACGCTACCTCACAAATCACAGCCTTCCCACGCAGCCAAAAAGAAGAGAGGAAAAGAGAGCAAGTTTTATAAGTATGTCAAATGCAAATAACGGCAAAAACAATTAACGAAAACGAGAACCCTTGGGGTAACCGCATTTGAACGGTCAGTGGCAAAACAATTAGCTACTGGGGTTTTAACCAGGTTCTAGGGTGCACCAACCTCACACTTACCCTAACAGGTTCTCATGTGACAAAACAGTTCCAGCATTCAACCTAGAGGCCGTCGAGTATCTTCATTATTAAACATGGACGATGCAACACGACGTTGTTTTGACCCGGATTCTTTCAACCGATCAAGCCGATAAAAAGCCGCGTACCTCATCTGATCAGATAACGGCAGTTTATTTATGTCGAGACATGGAGGCCGCTTTTTTTGCCACTGGGGGTTTAAACCAGGTTCTATAGTGCACTAACCTCACACTTGCCCCAGCAGTTTCTCATATCAACAAACAGGTATATAGGTTTTCTAAATATAGTAACAACAAAAATGACACAAAAAATGACCGAAGGTACCTTTTCCCGTGGCGTGCCTCATGTGTTTTTAAGAAGATCATATTCAAAGAAGACACCACAAACAATTAACAAAAAAGGGAACCTTTTTGGTTACCGCATTGTCACTGAAAAAAACAATTTGCCACAGGTTTTAAGGTGCACCAACCTCACTCTTGGCCGAGCAAATTCTCATATGAACAAATAAGTACAATTTGTCTCGGTGAAATAACTACAACCCATCCATTAACTCGGCAATGCTGCATGCAAAAGCACACAAACATATTTAACATAGGAAGCAAATAGTATTGTAAAGCAAAAGGACGGATACTCAATCTTACCGAGACCTGAGTCTCGTTGACAAGGGTTAACATCGCAATGGGCCGTTGACAACAGTTAACGTCGCTACACTATAGTACGTTGATTAAAATGATCAACATTTGTCGTACTAGAACGTTGACAGTGGAAAATGTTGCCGCGCTCGACCTTGACATGGGTAAACGTTGCTGCACAGTAACAGAAAGATTGGTAAACGTTTTCGCGCTGGAATGTTGAGAGGGTAAATGTCGCCGCACTGGATCGTCGGCAGGCGTTAACGTTTCTGTACCGGGCTGTTTAAGGTGTAAACGTCATCGGATTACAAAGTTGACAAGGGTCAAATTCATGTCACCAAACCGTCGTCAGGGAAAAACTGTCGAACTGGAACGTTTATAAGGGTAGACGACACCATACATTGCTGTTGACAGCAATCAATGTTGCCGAACGGGAAAGTTGGGAGGGCTAAACGTTGCCGCATTCGATGGCTAATAGGAGTAAATGCCGCAGCACTGGACACACTGTTTACAACGTTAAAATTGCCGCGCTTGAACCTTGACAGCAGTAAGCGTTGCCGCACCGCTAACAGAGATAATTGACATGGACGCTGGGCCCTTTAAAGGGCTTTTAATAGGGTCAACCTCACCGAAACGGACAGTTGACAAGGATAAACGTCCATGCACAAGAAGGTTGACGGAAATCAACGTCGTCACAGCAGACGATGGCTGGTGTAAATAAAGGCCGCTTTGTCCTTATTGTCTTTAAAGCATTTGGTGAATTAAACGAAACGTTCTGTTTGCATTCTATGCCGCCGGGACGAGAGTATAATATTTCTTGCAGGAGCAATTCCATAACTTTATTTTTTACTATTTTGCATTTCCCCGCTTGTATCTTTCAGTTGGAACAAGGATAATGTTAATCCTGCGCGAGTGAGATACAAGTAAACGATTCTTGTCGCATCGTAAAGACTTGTAGTTATCAGCCTTATTTCGAATGTGATAGGCATACAAACTCCAATCTCGAGTGTCGTGTTCCTTACTTGATGTCAATTGATGGACCAGGATAATGTAATCGGGCCGTCAGCGAATTACAATAGTCCAAGTCAATAAAATCCAGTTTTATTCTAACAATGACAGAGATGCGCAGTAACAGTATTGAAGTAGCCACCTCGATTAATAAAAAACAGAGAAGAAAGACTACAAAAACTGCAATTCTTGTAAATCACGGTGTTCGGTTCCTAAAACGAGTGATTGCAGCCATCTTAAGGCGCGGTTCCCGCAATTCTTGAGTAATTGTATTGTAGGACCAACACACGTTTCGAGGGCATGGACCTTCCACACTCAACACCACTCTAGAAATCGCATTCTCGACGGTAATAAAGGGACCTATCCAAAGATACCGTCCTAGTGTTATACAGAGTCCACGAGCTAAATGTGCTTTAAATAAATTTTTAAAAAACACTCAATGAAACTTTTTTTAAACGTTTGTTCAGTCCCATATTTACAGCAATGAAATAATTTTTCTTACATAAGGATGAACTGTCGAGATGTGGATTAAGGGCTCGCCACACTCCTCCCAACTTTGTCCATCGATAAAAAGAAAAATATCAAAATCTGAATAATGGCAAAATGCCGTTCAATGAAACTTTGCACAAATGTATGTTATTAATGTATCTTTATTTTAAATATGGTAAGACACGTTAGAACAGTAAAGAAAAATAGTGAGATCTAAAAATCCCCACAATTTCTATTTACGTAAATTCACAAAAACTAAACAACACAAAACATCATTTTAAATGCCCACATAAGTAATATGATGCTGACAACAATTTATTGTGTCCTCGTGACAAACATATGTAGACTTTTGGAGGTATTAGTAAAAGTGTGTTTGACCTTCAATTTCCTGGTCGCGTAAACGGATGACAATCACTGATTCCTCTTTTAGTAGTTGAACGTTTTTTACAAAGTACACAACATTTTCTTGTCAGTATCATTGCACTCATATGGGATTTTAAAATTATGTTTTGTATCGCTTAGTTTTTGTGAATTTATGTAAATAGAATTTAAAGGAATTTTTAGGTCTAGCTTTTATTCTTTACTTTTCTAACGTGTCTTACTGTATGCAAAATAAAGATACATTAGAAACATTCATTAATGTAAAGTTTCATTAAACAGCATTATGCCAGTATTGAGATTTTGATAATTTTCTTTTTATAAATGAACAAAGTTGGGAGGAGTGTGGCGAGCCCTTAAATGAAATCATATATATATATATATGGATTTGACATTCATTTTTTAATTATATTTAGAGGGCATTGCCAGTACGACTTTCCTGCAAGAGTCAGACCCACGCAGATAGGAAATACCGTTTGCATTGATTACCGTGGAATTGTTGTTTGAAACGTCTATGATAACGATACAAAAGTAGGTGTGTTTTTTCTTTTTGTTATCATACGGAAAACTATTCCTTTTGCAGAGGAAATTATGGTTTTATTATTCAGAATCTTTAGTGTTCAAATAGCGTGCCCGGCCATGCATGAAATATGGCCGAGCCTGAACACGGGTGAGATGTACGGATGCTTTCCTGCTTGAATGGGGTTTTAATATACGTCAAATAAATATATGTTTTATAGCAATGATTTTCAAAAGAAATTATTTATATGTGTTTCTTTATCACATATTTTGATAGATGTTTAGAGATGGTCAGTCCCCGTGAGGACGTTCATAAATTGCGCTCGCCGCCCATATTTCAGGGCGTCGGCGCGGGGTATTGGGTATAGTTTTCAACTAGCAATAACCACGCCTCGGATAAACCTCATTGGCTATGGTACCGCCACTGCGCAAAGCTAACGTTAAACGCTTTTACGTTAGTATATATTGTAGTAATTTAACACAAGTCAGTAGGTTGTAAATAAATATGTATTTAAAACAACTAAATGATTAGACGTAATAGTAACATATTTAATATAACTTCGCATAATAATTAATTATAATCATGTTTATTTTTAAGTCAGTATCAATCAAACTTAAATTTGATTACTTCCCTTTAGTATATAACATATCCGGTTTTGTGGTCGGGTAAAACTTATTAGCTCGGTACAAACGTAAATTTGATTACTTCCCTTTACTTTTAAAATAATTTCTCACGACATGAATAATGCTTATCATGTTACTGTGCGTCAACATAAACATGTGTTGTTGCTGCTGGAAATAATTATTTCCGTACTAATTTGTAAAATATTTGTTCCGTGAACAGAGCAAGGAGTTAAACCTCCTCGTCGCCGGACGAGCAAGGTATTAAGATGAAAATATCGCATTGAAGGTTCCATGTTCACTGCCATATGCACACCATCGTTAAGAATGGATCAAATTATTACTTTAGTCAGTGTAGTTTAATGCTTAATAAAAACAAACTTTTTCATCTTGTTTGATCATAAAGCTTTCAAAACCCTATAATTTTGCCTAAGTTTGCTTATAAATGACAAAAAAAAAAACCCTACAGGTTTGTTTCTGATTTAAATTTCATTTTTAGGATCATGAGTGTATATGTAATACACTTTATATGATAAAAAAAGTGAAATATGCATATCAGGAATCGCCACACTGACAAAACACAGCCTCCCCACGCAGCGAAAAAGAAGAGAGGAAAATAGAGAATGTTGTTATAAGTATGTCAATTCAAATAAGACGCCAAAAACAATTAACGACAAAGAGAACCCTTGGGGTTACCGCCTTGGAACGGTCAGTGGCAAAACAAATTGCCACAGTGGGTTTAAACCAGGTTCTATGGTGCACCACCATCACACTTGCCCCAACAGGTTCTCATATCAACAAACACATGTTGTCTTGGTGAAATAACTCCAACTCACCCATCAACTTAACAATGATGCATGCAAAAGCACACAATCATATAAAACATAAGAAGTTAATAGCTTGCAAAGCCAAATGGGCGAGTACTCGATGATCTTACCGAGACCAGAATCACTGTGTGATCATTTTTATATGAAAACTACATCAATTAGCAGAGAATAAATAAACTTTAAAAACAATGTAAGTTTCGGTTAACCATAACTGGATTAAACAAGAACTGAAGGTTCAAATCCATATATTTTTCTTCACATTTTAAGGATAACATATGAAAACATAAGTAACTCCCTTATTCCCCGCTTGCAAGGGTACAAATAAACTGCAAAATATCCGGAACATGATGAGATTTCAGTAATAACTGTTAGCAAAATTCATAAAGAGGGGCAAATATGTTCCTGGTCACCGTCCTAAAGTTATGATTGTGTTTGAAGCAATAATGGAGGTAGAAAGTTTTTTTTATGATTTTTTTATCATTACCAATACAGTCATTCCCGTTACCGACCTCGTAACGGACGTGACAATCCATGCCATAATATTAAGATTCAGATGTATGTTTGTTTTATAAAGAATAAAATATGTCATAAAATAGTTTTTATGTCCCCGCGAAGTGGGAGGCATATAGAGTTGCACTCGTCCGTACGTTCATCCGTACGTCCTCCAAATCTTGTGGCATCAACTCCACATTACTATTAGAGGATTTCTTTCAAACCTGCACAGATGATCAAACAGGATGTGTAGATGATCATAAAGAAAGGACTTTTCCTGCGACATTTTTTATCAGAGTTACAAATGTTGTTATAGCAGTGGGGACATCAGTGTCAAAGGACACACTCTAGTTTTATATAAACGATACGCCAATTCTAATTTTAAGCATTTTCCAATAAACTCATTTCGTTATTGCTGTCATGTCCGTTACATTCTGACCCTTCAACTACATTTTTCCGATTACTTTGAAATTGTTCTCTGGCATTTAATTCAATTTATAATCTTAATTCGTATTTTCTTGGTAAGTCCGAGATAAAGGCATATAATTTCACTGATTAAGTGTGCATAAAATAATCTTTTCTTCAACAGACATATAATTTCCAGTTGAAAGCGAACATTGTGCCTCTTGTTTAATTTTCTGGTAAATGAGTAATAAATATAAAAATATATGGGGCACGTCACGGGAAAAGGTACTTTCGGTCATTTTTAGTGATATTTTAGTTTTTACTAATTTTAGAAAGAACTTACAAATATAAATAATTTGTTATTACTAAAATGTGACTTTATTACACATTTTGACAATAAAATGGTATTTTTAACGCGAAATGAATAATAAATAATGTCGTCTGCTCAAATTTATGACGTCATTTCAAAGATTGACGTCAACTGTCCGAAGGTACCTTTTCCCATGACGCGCCCCATATATAGAAGGGTGATTAAAGGCTCGTCTTGTACAAAATGGCACCTGTTGGATATGGGTAACACCTTTTCCCATATAATTGAAGGCCATAGAAATTAATAGGATATACTTGTAACGGATATGACATACACCCTAACCTAGAAACATTAAAACATTAATACTAGTCTGTATTCTTATTGTTTTTTTTTTCATATCTTTGCTATATACACTTCCAATTTTAATATATTAAATTATATTACAAAAAAATAGCTTTATGTTTAACAATTTACGAGATGCAAAATACACACAAAAAAATTTTAAAAAAATCACTGAACTATTGTTACAATACGAGTGTTGTTTTTTTTTCCATATGAAATCCCCGGTTCTCGCTCAAATATAATAGTTTAAAGAACTCTCGGGAAACAATGCTCGATCCAAGAACTGTGAAACTGTGTACTTGTCGAAAACTTACGTTCCCAAGAACCACAATTTTCGGGGGGAAAACGTGGTTCCCGAGCGACCAGGGTTTTGGGAATTGTTTGAATTTTGCTAGAAACCGTCATTCAAGAACACGGAACCGGACCATCAATCAGTCCAGCAGAAGTGGATCCCAAGAACGATAGTTCTCAGCAGGTAATAATGGTTCTCGGCCAACAACTATAGTTCCCCGCGGTAACCCTTGTTCGAACCAGTAACCATTATAAGTATGTGCTTTAATAAAGCACTAATAAATGATATATGTAATTCAAACATGCTGGGTTTTTCCATTAAGGTACAAACAAAAATGACCTGATGTCTATTCAAAGTTAATCAAGCGAAGTCGGTCAACGCATAATCCTTTTGTGAATGACCATCGAACTTAAGATCTTAACAATACAGTCTCCCTTATGGAAATTCAATTACGGAGAACTGTACGTTACAGACACATAGACAGTCACGTGACAGAAAGAGAAACGTTTTTTTTAACAAATTTGATATCGTCGAGTATCCTTTCAGAGAGTTTTTAATATGAAAAAAAAACACCATTAAACTCGTACATATCTGCTAAAAATTATTCATTTTCTATAAATAGTTACTTATCCGTAATTAACTACAAGTCTTAGTCTATTTAAAAATGCTGTTTTAATGAGAAATAACTT